>OY282640.1:90519621-90752121 GCA_958299015.1 Tetanocera ferruginea | reverse complement strand
TATATCGATTACCCATTTTTTACAAAGATTCTTAGCCTCTTCGATAACCTTTTCACAAATCTCGTTACGAATTTCTGCAAGTTCAGTCGAAAATTATTTGAGATCATGGAACGCTTCTCTAAACTTAATTTTAGGACCTTGTAATCTGAGCTGCACACGATCAATTCTCTTAAAGTGATCATGCCAGAAATGGACTAAAGCTACACTGAGAGAAATATGTGTTAAAATTAAATGAAGTTGTGTTCATATCAAACAAATTTGTTTTTAAAATAGAGCTTGAAACAAATTCATTAAAATTAAACACAACTGTTTTTAAAGTTAAATTCAAGACAAAAGTTTTTGATTTTAAAACAATGTTTTTGTTATGAAAACCAACAAAATGCATTGTCTGCAGAGAGGTGGTGACCGATCAGAAAAATTTTTTATTGAAAAAACTTTTCGCCGCGACTGGGGATCGAACTCGGGCTCCGAGCATGCTAAGCCACACACTTAACCTGCATGCCACGGTCACCACATAACATTAGTTTTTATTTAATTAATTAGTTGTTATTTTATCATATATTCGATATTTGTCAAATCAATTATATAAATTCAAAAATTTTCATTGTATTCAAATTTTTGTATGTTTTTTCAAAGAAATAATAAGAGAAAATTAAAAAAAGAAAGGAGTTTATAGGTAGTTCAAAATTAAACACACTTGTTTCAACTTTTGTTTTGTAGAAACGCAAAGGCGTTAAATTACAATTTTAAAATTTTTTGTTTAATTTTAGAGTATGTTTTTTTTCTCAGTGTATGATATTTAAATTCGGTATATTGTGCAATAAGATTACAGCTTCATTTCTGGCACTACTTGTGGGAGTATTTTCATCTGCTAATTTTTCTAATAGTCCTACGTATTCTTCCAGTCCATCGATAATAACGCTAACCATTTGCGCTCTTGCATCGTGGTACAATTCACATTTAACAGTTTTTTAAAGCATTTTTAACAATTCCCATCGTGATAATGTTGAATTTGTTATTTTTTCCATAATTCTTTGTCGCCAGATATGTGACCTGACATAAAGGCGGCATTATCAAAGCATTGTACTCTATAGTTAGCTAACTTAATTATTGAATTAATTAAGTTAAAACAATTTTTTTGTTAAATTTTGTTTGTCTTGAGAATGACTTGGAGCCGCTCATCGAGTGGCGCCCGGGGCATGATAGACCCCCTGCGACCTCCTCGCTTCACCACTGTTAGAGGCTTAATTCAGATAAAAATTTAAATGGTGGTCAACAATCGTTTGCTT
Organism: Tetanocera ferruginea; assembly: GCA_958299015.1. Classification (NCBI taxonomy): domain Eukaryota; kingdom Metazoa; phylum Arthropoda; class Insecta; order Diptera; family Sciomyzidae; genus Tetanocera; species Tetanocera ferruginea. Next base: position 90,750,832 of record OY282640.1, on the reverse strand, counting down.
ATCTTAAGACTTTTGTTTAGTTTAAAAATGTTGTCTTTGGGATTATTAAATAATTTATTTTTCGATTCATCTGATGAGAAATTATTTGACGCAACGAAAAATCGGCGCTCCACAGTGTATTGACTGCGAATAAATTTTTGTTTCGCATCTGAAGCACAGTTTACAGAAAAATTCCGAATGAAACCCAAAAAAGTACAAACGTTGGAAATTTTATTCACATAGCTAAATTTTTTAGCTATGTACTTACCCCACGACCAGAGATCTGCAATGAGTACTAAAAAAACTAGTATACTTAAGTCATGAGCCATAACTATTGGTGCAAATGTGTACTTATTCCAACTCAACAAAATACTTTGACTCATGGTTGAATAACAAGGTTGCTGCAAAACTGACTGCTCTCTTTCGCATATCCGAAAGTGTCAAAATCAACTGGCTGTCGAAAAAAAGAACAACAACAGCTGAAGCAGTTCGCTTTGACATTTGCGCCGTCGCGCTCTCCGTGTTGCGGCTACCTTATTCAGTGGACCCTGCTTTGACTGATTCCCACTAAAACAAAAAATACTCATAGTTCTCTTACATGCATGTGTGTCTGCAAATTCTGACTTTATTGGATGCATGGTTGAATAACAAGGTTGCTGCAAAACTGACTGTGTTCTCTTTCGCATATCCGAAAGTGTCAAAATCAACTGGCTGTCAAAAAAAAGAACAACAACAACAACAGCTGAAGCAGTTCGCTTTGACATTTGCGGCAGTCGCGCTCTCCGTGTTGCGGCTACCTTATTCAGTGTACCCTGATTGGATGTTGGTTAATAATCTGATGTGACTCACTTATTCATGAGAGAGGAATATAAGAACTATGAGTGAGTCGAGTATTATTAAGTGTTATGCCCTGCTGATGATTTTTGCTATTTTGTTTACTTTTTGTGCGAGGAAATGAAAGAGTTGAGTATTATTTTTTGTTATGCTTCTTGCAAAACAGTTGTTTGGTTTGGTAGTTATTGCTGGACATTTACAATCAAACTTGGATGAAATAACAAGAAAGCTGAACTAAATATGACTAAGTACTTAAGTCATTCCACTGAACTCGTGGTGTTTATTGGTGTGTAGAGTCATCACGGTATAGCATAATAAATACATGCACTCAATGAGAGAACTGAGCACTGCATCGGTTCATATCAACAAATTATTCTTGTTCATTCATTCATTCGCTATGTGTACGGCACACAAACGAGTATGAGTGGATATGAGTGGAAGTTCTTATTTGACTTGAATCCACTTATACTCTTTTTTGTATTAGTCAACCAATGACTCAAAAATAAGAATAATTGCAGTTCTCTGCCCACGACCACACGAGCAACTACAAGTTCGAAAAATACAAAACTCACAAAATCAATACAAATTCACACATACACTCACAATCTGGCCACTTGCAGCTCTAGTGGCAACGAAAATTCGCTGGCAGTGAATTTTTGGCACTTGCAAGCCAGTGAATGTCGAACATGTTGTTCCTCATATGATTTTATGAAAATTGCTCATGGGGTGTTTATAAAATAATACGGTTTGGTGAACGTATTATCTCTTCACATGAATCTAACTCAGTTGAGTAGTGGTAAACAAATGAGTATGAATGTAACCCATGTCTAAGTATTTAAAAAGAGTTGAGTGCGTATGAATATCGTGGGTATTTTGATAAGTATGAGTGAGTGTACGTATAAGCAAATCATGAATATACTGGCGAGTATTCTCGAATCTGAATCACTCATTGCAGGTCTCTGGTACAGACAATACTTTTGCACATCTAAGAAGCACAATAGAAGAAATTCCATCACTGTCTGCTTTAACGGAGCTTTTTAAAGCCAACATCGCATTGAAAACATCACTCTCCGAAATAGGCAAAGATCCAAAGGCAACTAATGCATCAACATTAGCCAAAAAAAGATGAATCAATCGTCATCTTCATTAAAAATGGATTTAAAAAAGTTTACAAAAAGGTTAACAGTATCATTGAGCGAGGTTGATACTTTGCCATTGTAAGTCATTGACGAGGGAATATAAGAGTCACTCTTTTTGGATTGGATAAAATTCCAGAATTCTTTGGGATTAGTACTGCTTTTTTCAAGGAGCAAAATATAATCACCCTTATCATTGAACCCGCGCTCGCTTACAAAACAGCGTCGAAACAAATATTTTCTATTAGACGTCGATAAGCTGCAGTCAAAACGGACGGCCGAAGCCTTCGCTACTCGACTCTAACTCCTGCTTCAAGAAAGCACTCCTCCGATCGACGATATATGCGGACAGTGGACGCACATATCCCACTCTATGCGTACGGCTGCCGAAGAGGTGATATGCTACCACCGCCCTCGCCGAAACCAGTGGCACGACCAGGAGTGTCGCGACGCCACTGCAGAGAAGGACATCGCCTACAAAGCCACCCTACAGTCGGTTGTAACGCGTGCTGTTATGGAGCGATACCGAGAGAAGAGGAAGGAAGAGAGACGAATTTTCAGGCGAAAGAAACGAGAGGCGAAATGCGTGAGTGCGAGAAAATTGAGATGCATGGCGACAGGAATGAGACTCGAAAATTTTCCGAAAAAATAAGACGCCTGGCCGATGGTTTTAAGACCGGAGCCTCTTCCTGCAAGGATGAGAATGGGAATCTAGTGACAGATATCCAGAGTACACTGATGCTATGGAGGGAACACTTCTCTAGTCTTTTAAATGGCGACGCTGACAACAATCCCGCCAGTGGAGATGATATCCCGGAAACCCCAATTATGCATGACAGCGTTGAAGTTCCGCTGCCCGACTATAACGAGGTCTTAACAGCTATAGTTCGGCTTAAAAACAATAAAGCCGAAGCCTGCGCTGATGGCCTACCGGCTGAGCTGTTTAAGATCGGAGGCGAAGCTCTGTTTAAATGTATTCACAGGCTTCTATGCAGAATATGGTCGGAAGAATGCATTCCAGATGATTGTAACCTCAGTGAGCTCTGCCCAATCCATAAGAAAGGCGATCCCACTATTTGCGCCAACTACCGTGGGATTAGCCTTCTTAATATCGCATATAAGGTCCTGTCGAGCGTATTGTGTGAAAGACTAAAGCCCATCGTCAACCAACCGATTTGACCTTATCAGTTTGGCTTTAGACCTGGAAAGTCCACCATTGACCAGATCTTCTCGCTCCGACAAATCTTGGAATAGACCCTCGAAAAACAAATCGACACACACCATCTTTTTGTCGATTTCAAAGCCGCCTTCGACAGTCCAATAAAGAGTCACCTATATGCTATCTTGTCTGAATTTGGTATTCCTGCGAAGCTAATGCGTCGTTGCAGGATGACACTGAAGAACACCAGCAGTGCAGTGAAAATCGGGAAGGACCTCTCCCTTCCGTTCGATACCAAGCGAGGTTTCAGATAAGGTGATTTCTTATCGTGCGACTTCTTTAATATAGTCATGGAGAAGATCATCCGAGCTGCTGACCTGAGACGCAGCGGCACAATTTTCTATAAGAGTGTTATGCTGCTGGCGTATGCAGATGATATCGACATCATTGGCCACAATACGCGCGAAGTCAGTGCAGCATTCTCCAGGCTAGAAAAAGAGTCGAGTCGAATGGGTCTTGCAGTGAACGCAGATAAAACGAAGTATCTTGTGTCAACAAACAAACAGTCCCAGCGTCTTGGAAACCACGTCACTGTTGACAACACTTTCTTTGAGGTAGTGAAGGACTTTGTTTACCTGGGATCCAGCATTAACTCCTCCAACGATATCAGTATTGAGATTAAACGAAGGATAACTCTTGCCAACAGGTGTTACTTTGGGCTCAGTAGGCAATTGAGAAGCAGAGCTCTCTCTCGACGAACAAAACTGACGCTCTATAAGTCAATAATCATGCCCGTCCTACTATACGCATCAAAAGCCTGGATGTTGCGCAGCTCTGATGAAAGGACTTTGGGAGCGTTCGAGAGAAAAATCCTTCGCAAGATCTATGGTCCAATCTGCGTCAATGGCGAGTACGGAATACGATGGAACCACGAGCTGTATGAGCTATATGCCGACATCGATTTAGCCAAGCGTATTAAAATAGAGCGGCTTCGCTGGCTAGGTCATGTCGAGAGAATGAACGACGAAGCTCCAGCGAAAAAATTATTGGATTCGGTACCCAGCGGTGGCCAACGCAGACGAGGAAGACCGCATCTTTGTTGGAAAGACCAGGCATTGGATAACCTGACAACGCTTGGAATTTCCAACTGGCGCCAGCAAGCGCAGGACAAAAGAGGCTGACGCAAATACTTAGACGAGGTCAAAACCGACCAACGCACATAGGGGTATTTGGCTCGAAAAACCGCTCAAAAATATTTGTTTGTCCTAAGTAAATGAAACTTACCCAAAAGAACTTGAAAAGGGCTATAAAGCTTGTTTCGACCAAATCAAGGTGTAAATTAAGTTTCTTAAGGGGGGACTTAACATTCGCGGCAGAGATAACAGCCCTTTTTTTGAAAAATTCATAACTCAGTCAAAAACAAACATTTTTCAAAAATTTTTTTTTTATTATTGTAGAGAATTGAACACATAACAAGAAAAAAAATTCAAAACATATATTTTTCACTCCAAAATGGTTTTATAGAGCTCAAAACTGGCGGCAGAGAAAAAAACGGGGCCTCGTGGTTGCAGCTCTGGGAGTCGCAAAAATTGTCCAATTGGGAAAAAAATGACTTTTTTAAATCTTAACAAAATTGGTTATCGTATGTCACGAGCTTTTTTTAACATTTTTTTTTTCACTTTTTGGTGATGTTCCAAATTTGAAAGTGTGTTTTTTCGAAAAAAATATTGAATTAAATTCATTAAAAATCGAAAAAAAGTTAAAAAAAGCTCGTGTCATACGAAAGCGAATCAAGTTTAAAAAAATACAAAAAAAAAAATCGTCAAACAATGAACCCGCTAGTGCCGCAACCAGTACGAAAAACAGGGTTTCGAGATAAACGCGTTCAAAGTTTGTGAACAAAGAAAAATGCAAGGAAAAATAAAAATGCGCTCTAATAAATATAAAAATAAAAATAAATAAAAATCCGGCTGTAACTTTTGAGCTCGTAAAAATTTTTCCATGAAATTTTTTTCTTAGAATTTTAAGAATATTTACTAAAATACAAAATTATAAAAAAAAACGACCAATGTCATGTCCCTTTTCTCTTTCATTTCAAATTTTCTCTTTCATCAAACTAGACACCTATCACGGACAATGAAATCTGGGGGAGGGGGTGGTTTCGGGCAGCATTTTTTTTTGGTTTTTGCTTTTTGACATTTTTCTTCATTAGCTTATACCAAAAATGTTACCCAATAACACCAAATAACATAACAAAAGGAATATACTAAAAAAAAAAAATATTAAAAAAATTTCCCATTTTCATACATTCATAACAAATGCTATATCTATATAAATAAAGCTTCAATATCCATAAAAAAAGTTTTATTTTAAAGTACATACCTGCAGCAAAATCTTCCATAGCAACAAACTTTTTTCACAATATGAAAAACAAAAAAAAATATTTATTTAGATGTGATCTTTTTCACTCAAATTAACTCAATCACAATGCAAGCTTACGATCGATGACTTTCAACTGATGCTGCGACGAAGTGTGTGCATTAAAATTAAAAAAACAAACGGTACCTTATTTAATGAGTATTTACAAAAGCTAGAAAAGAATTTCACTTCTCAACTTTACATTTTGAGAAATTGATTAATGAGCGGTTTTTCGAGCCAAATACCCCTATGTGCAACGGTTGTAAGAGCCATCTAAGTAAGTAAGTAAGTAAGTAACTTAAGACTCCATTTTAATGCGAGAACCAAAAATTATTTCAATTGAAAGCATTTTAGGATTCATGTTTCCGTTCCTCATTAGTGTGGAATCAGCCCCATGCAAAAAACATGTGACATGTAACATTTTTGGATATAGCACTCGTAGAGATTTCATTGCAGAGAGCATATACGCAACAGCATCAGTTGCAACAAGCAAGACCTTTTCGTATTGAATTACTTTATTTTCGGAAGAAAACAATCAATGAAACACAAATAGGTATGTCAATAGCTTTAATATGGAGATATGCCATTTGGCCATAAGAATAACAGTGAATCCGTGAAAAATGTTGCAATCGTGTTGGAGTTGACTTTTTCTAATTCCATGACGTTCAGCAAATATGATTGACCGCGCTCATTTGCATCATCCAATACACCAAAAACGAAATTTGTCACCATTCTTTGTTCAACGTCGGTTGTCTCATCAACGGAAACTCAAATGTATCTCCCACCTGTCTTTGAACGAAGTTTTTCAATCATTTTCTCGTATAAATATGGTACATACTTTTTACGCAATGTGCTTTGATCCGGAACAATTTTTTAAGTGTATTTTTTTAAAAACTTTACCACACTAGGATTATTCACTATGTTTAGTGGCGTGTTTACTTCCAATAAAGTTTTGCACAAATCCATATTAAATACTGATAGCGTTGGTCCTTTTTTTCGCGATGATCAATCTGATTTAATTGATTCAATCTGATGGAATTTTGTTCTTTTTTTGCTTCGACTCTTTTTGAATCTGAATAGTCTTTGCTATTGATGAAGCGTAGACACAAACCTAAATTAAAGCTTAACGTCTTTGGGAGCACTTGTACTTGGCAGCTATAGTGTATCTTATAGTTGGCAGGGCTGTTTTTTTTGTTGGATTTATTCTTGAGGCAGCACGTTTTATTTGAAATTTCTCCTTTACAATTTTTTTTAAATACAAATTTATTTTGACGTATTATTGACAAGCTTCATAAAATTGAGAGTACCAATACAGCAGTTTGGTCGAGAGTTTTCGTTGATAGGGTGAAATTCTATTGTAGGAAGTGAAAATTATTGCGAAATGAATTCGACGACGAGCTGCTGGTGAAAGTGAGTTCTCGACGACGATATTTACTCGACAAAGGTTCAAGGGTAGGGGTGGTTGTTTATTATATTATATATTTACTGTCCAAATGACAGGATTAGATATTTGAAGTCTTATGTGTAGTTTTAAATAAATAATTTTCTTTAATTTAGTTCAATCCTTTTATCAAATCTTTCAGTGTTGTCATTATAGTTTTTGTTGTTTTGTATTGATTTTGTTTCTTTTGACAGTTCATATTCGTGGCAACATTTTTTATGTCTACGTAGTCCGCATCTTAAAAGAATATATTTTAATCGTTTTTTAGTACAAATAAATTCTGCAAAGTGTTTGATATTTACTTTACGTTTGGGATTTCATTGACTGTATCAGTTTCAATGATTTAATAATATTAAGCTGACTAAATGCCCCTTGCACCACAGCATTTACCTGAAGCAAAAATTTTGACAACTCCGAAAACAGTTTATTGCCACTCGAATCCTTATACTCCGAATTCTTATACTTAAATTTCAAAATGCATTTCCAAAATTTGCAAAATGGTTTTGAATCAGTATGCTCACTTATATAGAAGGGCGTAGCTTTTCCAATTTTTATAAAAACGTTGTTAATAGAAAGTTCACATTGTTTTACGTTCCATTGCAGGAGAACTTTTTATTAACTTGTTGATGTGATTTCAAACGCGTGTAAAACACTTAAGACAACTTCACACGGGGTAAAAAGTGTGGTACACTGTGGAAAAAAAGATCAGCTCTTTTTGAATAATTTAGTCTTTGTTTATTTAAATTCTCAACTAAATTTATTTAGTTTGAAAAAATTACCAAAAACCTCAAAAAAAGGGTAAAATAAATAAAAAAGCGCTAAAAACCCGCTTATCGGGTGTTTTTAAAATCTTCCCGCTAGATCTAGCGTGATTCAGGCAGGCAGCTACTCGGCAAACGGCAAACTCACTCTTCGGCAATCCATGGTGCACCTTAAGCTAGCGTTGAAGCTCATTCAAGTATTGATTTTGAATGGTTGGAGAGCAAGAAACGAAAAAATCGCTCTGATGTCATTGTTGTTGGTTGCAATGAAAATCATGATCTTAATGTTGTTACTGGAAATATGATGAAGTTTGTACACTTGTCGTCATTAAAACTTTCTGTCTCTGGAGAGAACATAATTAATTATGTACATAAACATTGCTAAGAACAAATTGGTTTGCTACAAGCTCTTTTAGAAAGATGCTAGGCTGGAAGACTTGCGGAGAATTAGCATCAAACTTTGCGTTTCGGAAGAATTTTTTGGAGACATTATTAACCCGACTTTTTGGAGAGAGAACGTAAAAGTTAGGCCATTTATAAATAGGCCATTTAAAGTCGAAAGATTTAAGTCGCTTTTAGTCTACTGATCTTAATGTGAGTTGTAAAATAAAAATATAATTTCAAAATATGTCCGGGATTCGTACCAAAAACTGATGAAATTTTCAAATATACATCGGATGGTGATTTTAATGTTATTGTATTCGTTGAAACTTGGCTCAATGATGACTTCTTTAATGGTGAATTTTTTGATACTTCAATCTATCAAGTGTTTCGGAAAGACAGAGATTTTGTCAAAACTCCCTGTCTTTAAGCGTTGTCGAGCCGTTATGCGTTCTTTTAGATGCTCTTTATGTTCGCTGCCAAATGCGGATTCATTACTGGATCAACTTGACGTTGTTATTGCTAGTCAAAGTGGATCGCTGTATATATTAGTTTAATATATTTCGCCTAACAGCTCTGATCGTATATATGCTGCGCATGCAGATAAATAGCCCTATTATGATTTACAACCAAACTGAATTGATTTAATAATGTAAGGAGGTTTTTGACCAGTGCTTTTTTATTGCAATTTTTATATTAAAAACAAAAATTCAATATTTTCCCGACGTTTCGTCAATAATTTGTTGACATCTTCAGGGGATTATTTAATTCAATCTAATAACACAATAAAATTATTATTTCGCTAACAATTAACAATAAAAACACCTACTTAATATTTTAAATCACATTCTAACTTAAACTTTTAAACTTAGTACTATGACTAATGTCCGTCCAATGCTGCTGCATAATTGTTGTTGATATTGTCAGTGTCTTCTTTAAAATTTATTGCTTTGTTCCCTTTTTGTTGTATTCTTAAGCTTTCTAATGTCAGTCTTTTGTTTGTTTTGTTTTCAACGTCCAAAATTTTAACTAAATCAAAATCAGCTGTATGGCCTGTATTTGTTATATGCTGAGCTAAAGCTGTTGTTGTTTTCTTGTTTGTGATGTCTAGCTTATGTTCTGTCATTCTTGTTTTTAGCGCTCTTTTTGTTGTGCCTTTGTATATTTTGTCACAGCTTTCATGTTCGTTGCCTTTGCATCGTACTTCGTACACAACGTTGTTTTTGTCTTCGTTCTTAATTTTTTTTTTGTTCTAGTAAATATTTTGTTTAATGTCGCATTCGATCTGTGTGCAAAAATTGTTTTGTCCGCTCCATAGTATAACTAACGAAGTAATATCAGGATTGAACGTACTCTCTCTTTCAGTACCCTAAATGTCAAAATCGGCCATCTTGGCGAATTTAGACAAAGCAAACAAGCCAAAGCAAGCAAACAAGTCTAAATTCAATGGAACATCGTGTTGTGTTAAGTGCAAATAACATTTAATATTTTCGTTGTGATATTGTTTTATTATAACAATAAACTAGATTTAATAAATATAATACAATAACTGAGGAATAACAGTGACTTCAAGGTGTTTGCAGCGAATTGTTCTAAGAGGTCCGAGTTTAAGCAGCAGCAACAGTGACTGCAAACAGCATCCAATGAATTGCAGTTTATTCAATTTGCACTTTAAATTTTATTTATTACTTTTTTATTACTTTAACAATAACAATAAAAATAATATACAAAGCGACAAATCACAATTTTCTACAATTATTTAACATAAACACGCGAGAGTTGTTAGCGGATCATTGTTTACATTTTGCCTATTCTTAGCGTTCTACTCGTTCGTAGATTTTGTATGAGCTCTCAACTTCGTTTTGGCAATCACGGTAAGCTGCTCTCCTCCCTGATATTACTTCGTTAATTATACTATGGTCCGCTCTCATCATTTTGCGTATGTGTGTGTTGCTTGTTAGGTTTGGTATGTATGTGATGCCGTAGTACTTTACGTTTTCTTGATTGGAGTTGCCAGATCGTTGCCAGTTGCTTGATTGGAGGGAAAAAAACGTTGCCAGATCGACAGTTTCAAACAAAATAACATCTTTTTAAAATAGGATAAAAAACACAAAAAAGGAAAAATTTATACTGAAAACGTACGAAAAAACTAAAAACTTCATAAAACGCCACGAAGACCAAATTATAATAACACAGGCCGACAAAGGAAATAAAACAGTAATTACAGCTGCGGTCAAAATAATAGCAGTGCTCTAAAATTCAGACATGCTTGAATCAATAATACTAGTCTAAAAAAGTAGGATCCGGAAAACCCAAAATAATTTCTATATGACCTTTCAACGCTGATTCCAAATCTGTTCTCAATTTTTACTGTTGTGGTAGGATTTTCAAGATACAGGGTTTTTTACACTTTTTACACTTGTCTAGTTTTATTAATCCAGAATTTAAACAACACACCATAAGATAAAAAATTAAATTTTGTATTTTAGAGAAAATATCAAACGTTCCAACGGTATATCAACTTTTATTGTCTTATGTATCTTATGTACTTATGTATTATTGTCTTATCTTTTGTTTTAGCGAAGCTAAAAAGTTAAAATTTAGAAATAAACTGTGGATTTAGTGTTTTTTTACATAAAAAACAGTCACTTTAACTTTGGACGATTATAGCTTCGCTAAAACAAAAGATACAAAATTTGGCGATATTTCGTTTGATTATCTCTTAATTATAGCTCCGCTACAACACATAAGACAATAAAAGTTGATATACCGTTGGAACGTTTCATATTTTCTCTAAAATACAAAATTTAATTTTTTATCTTATGGTGTGTTGTTTAAATTCTGGATTAATAAAACTAGACAAGTGTAAAAAGTGTAAAACACCCTGTATCTTGAAAATCCTACCACAACAGTAAAAATTGAGTACAGATTTGGAATCAGCGTTGAAAGGTCATATAGAAATTATTTTGGGTTTTCCGGATCCTACTTTTTTATACTAGTATTATTGATTCAAGCATGTCTGAATTTTAGAGCACTGCTATTATTTTGACCGCAACTGTATGTATAGAAACGAATACATGAATAAAATGAACGAACTATTACAAGACAAAAACACATACAAAACAACAAGAATTGACCCGACCAATAAACTACAAAAAAAGAACAACACCATTATTAATTACCTACACAAACAACAATACATTGACACGTACTTAAAAGTCCGACTAACATGTCCGTCCGTAACTGCACCACGTTTGTATGGTCTGCCTAAAATACACAAAGTAGATGTTCCTCTTAGACCAATATCTTCCTCCATAGACGTCCCCTGTTACAGATTAGCTAAACACGTTGGACAAATTCTTAAACACTTAATATCAGACGAATATAATATAAAAAACTCAATCCAACTTAAAGAAAAACTTAAAGACTTCACACTGACAAAGGAAGATATTTTAGTGTCCTTTGATGTGGTGTCTCTATTCACCAACATACCGACACATCTTGCGATAAAGAACATCATGAACCAGTGGGAAAAAATCAAAAATTTGACAAAAATTCCCCGACAACAATTTCTAAATATTTTAGAATTCTGCCTTAAAGACAATAATTATTTCATATTTGACAACTTAGTATACCATCAAATATATGGTATGCCTATGGGCAATCCCTTAGCACCAACAATAGCAGACATAATTCTTGACAATTTACTTGACGACGCTATAGAGACTCTGAGAAACAATGGAACAAATATACTCTTTGTATGCAAATATGTAGATGACATTTTAGCCATAATAAATAAGAAAGACTTGGACACCATACTTAAAACACTTAACAGCTACCACAAAAATATACAATTCACCTCTGAAATGGAAGAAAACCAAAACATTTCTTATCTGGACATCAAATTACACAGAATAAATGACAAAATAACATTCGAATGGTTCACAAAAACAACTGCTTCAGGCAGATTAATAAATTTTCATTCAACACAACCAATTTAACAAAAAATCAACACCGCTACAAACTTAATTAATAAAATGTTCACATTAACCGACGCACAATTTCTGGACAAAAACATTCGGAAAATTAAAACAATACTGTACAACAATGACTATCCAAATCATCTCACGAATTCCCTCATAAGAACAAGAATTTCAAAAAACAATCAAATCCCACAAAAAACAAAACACATAGAACAATCTGGCAACTCCAATCAAGAAAACGTAAAGTACTACGGCATCACATACATACCAAACCTAACAAGCAACATACACATACGCAAAATGATGAGAGCGGACAAAACAATTTTTGCACACAGATCGAATGCGACATTAAACAAAATATTTACTAGAACAAAAAAAAAATTAAGAACGAAGACAAAAACAACGTTGTGTACGAAGTACGATGCAAAGGCAACGAACATGAAAGCTGTGACAAAATATACAAAGGCACAACAAAAAGAGCGCTAAAAACAAGAATGACAGAACATAAGCTAGACATCACAAACAAGAAAACAACAACAGCTTTAGCTCAGCATATAACAAATACAGGCCATACAGCTGATTTTGATTTAGTTAAAATTTTGGACGTTGAAAACAAAACAAACAAAAGACTGACATTAGAAAGCTTAAGAATACAACAAAAAGGGAACAAAGCAATAAATTTTAAAGAAGACACTGACAATATCAACAACAATTATGCAGCAGCATTGGACGGACATTAGTCATAGTACTAAGTTTAAAAGTTTAAGTTAGAATGTGATTTAAAATATTAAGTAGGTGTTTTTATTGTTAATTGTTAGCGAAATAATAATTTTATTGTGTTATTAGATTGAATTAAATAATCCCCTGAAGATGTCAACAAATTATTGACGAAACGTCGGGAAAATATTGAATTTTTGTTTTTAATATAAAAATTGCAATAAAAAAGCACTGGTCAAAAACCTCCTTACATTATTAAATCAATTCAGTTTGGTTGTAAATCATAATAGGGCTATTTATCTGCATGCGCAGCATATATACGATCAGAGCTGTTAGGCGAAATATATTAAACTAATATATACAGCGATCCACTTTGACTAGCAATAACAACGTCAAGTTGATCCAGTAATGAATCCGCATTTGGCAGCGAACATAAAGAGCATCTAAAAGAACGCATAACGGCTCGACAACGCTTAAAGACAGGGAGTTTTGACAAAATCTCTGTCTTTCCGAAACACTTGATAGATTGAAGTATCAAAAAATTCACCATTAAAGAAGTCATCATTGAGCCAAGTTTCAACGAATACAATAACATTAAAATCACCATCCGATGTATATTTGAAAATTTCATCAGTTTTTGGTACGAATCCCGGACATATTTTGAAATTATATTTTTATTTTACAACTCACATTAAGATCAGTAGACTAAAAGCGACTTAAATCTTTCGACTTTAAATGGCCTATTTATAAATGGCCTAACTTTTGCGTTCTCTCTCCAAAAAGTCGGGTTAATAATGTCTCCAAAAAATTCTTCCGAAACGCAAAGTTTGATGCTAATTCTCCGCAAGTCTTCCAGCCTAGCATCTTTCTAAAAGAGCTTGTAGCAAACCAATTTGTTCTTAGCAATGTTTATGTACATAATTAATTATGTTCTCTCCAGAGACAGAAAGTTTTAATGACGACAAGTGTACAAACTTCATCATATTTCCAGTAACAACATTAAGATCATGATTTTCATTGCAACCAACAACAATGACATCAGAGCGATTTTTTCGTTTCTTGCTCTCCAACCATTCAAAATCAATACTTGAATGAGCTTCAACGCTAGCTTAAGGTGCACCATGGATTGCCGAAGAGTGGTACTCTCAATTTTATGAAGCTTGTCAATAATACGTCAAAATAAATTTGTATTTAAAACAAATTGTAAAGGAGAAATTTCAAATAAAACGTGCTGCCTCAAGAATAAATCCAACAAAAAAAACAGCCCTGCCAACTATAAGATACACTATAGCTGCCAAGTACAAGTGCTCCCAAAGACGTTAAGCTTTAATTTAGGTTTGTGTCTACGCTTCATCAATAGCAAAGACTATTCAGATTCAAAAAGAGTCGAAGCAAAAAAAGAACAAAATTCCATCAGATTGAATCAATTGAATCAGATTGATCATCGCGAAAGAAAGGACCAACGCTATCAGTATTTAATATGGATTTGTGCAAAACTTTATTGGAAGTAAACATGCCACTAAACATAGTGAATAATCCTAGTGTGGTAAAGTTTTTGAAAAAATACACTTAAAAAATTGTTCCGGATCAAAGCACATTGCGTAAAAAGTATGTACCATATTTATACGAGAAAATGATTGAAAAACTTCGTTCAAAGACAGGTGGGAGATACATTTGAGTTTCCGTTGATGAGACAACCGACGTTGAACAAAGAATGGTGACAAATTTCGTTTTTGGTGTATTGGATGATGCAAATGAGCGCGGTCAATCATATTTGCTGAACGTAAATATGATTTAAACAGGCTTCGGCTTTATTGTTTTTAAGCCGAACTATAGCTGTTAAGACCTCGTTATAGTCGGGCAGCGGAACTTCAACGCTGTCATCCATAATTGGGGTTTCCGGGATATCATCTCCACTGGCGGGATTGTTGCCAGCGTCGCCATTTAAAAGACTAGAGAAGTGTTCCCTCCATACCATCAGTTACTCTGGATATCTGTCACTAGATTTCCATTCTCGTCCTTGCAGGAAGAGGCTCCGGTCTTAAAACCATCAGCCAGACGTCTTATTTTTTCGAAAAATTTTCGAGTCTTTTTCCTGTCGCCATGCATCTCAATTTTCTCACACTCACGCATTTCCGCCTCTCGTCTTTTTCACCTGAAAATGTGTCTCTCTTCCCTCCTTTTCTTTCGGTATCAATCTTTAACAGCACGCGTTACAACCGACTGCAGGGTGGCTTTGTAGGCTATGTCCTTCTTTGCAGTGGCGTCGCGACACTCCTGGTCGTGCCACTGGTTTCGGCGAGGGCGGTGGAAGCCTATCACCTCTTCGGCAGCCGTACGCATAGAGTGGGATATGTACGTCCACTGTCCGCATATATCGTTGATCGGAGGAGTGCTTTCTTGAAGCAGGTGTGAGAGTTGAGAAGCGAAGGCTTCGGCCGTCCGTTTTGACTGCAGCTTGTCGACGTCTAGCTTTCTTTGTGTAGGATTTCGAGCATTCTTAGCTGCGCACAGACGTGTGCGGATCTTGGCTGCGACAAGACAATGATCCGAGTCTATGTTAGCACCACGTATCGTGGTCACGTCTAGTTCACTGGAAGAGTGCCTTCTGACAATCAAAACGTGACCAATTTGGTTGCATGTTTTTCGATCAGGGGACAGCCAAGTGGCCTTATGTATATTGAGATGCTTGAATCTAGTGCTACTTACGACCATGTTTCGTGCTGCGGCGAATTCAATCAACCTCATTCCGTTATCGGATGTATTGTCGTGGAGGCTGAACTTTTCGACTGTTGGACCAAATATGTTTTCCTTACCCACATTGGCGTTGAAGTCACCAAGCACGATTTTTATGTCATGACGTGGGCAGCGCTCGTATGCTCGTCATCTCTTTCTTCTGTCGGAGCGTGCGCACATATGAGGCTAATGTTATAAAAGTTTGCCTTGAAACGGATTATGGCAAGCCGTTCGTTCACAGGAGTGAATCGCAGGACATGATGCCGTATTCTCTTGCCAACTAAAAATCCGCATCCAAACTCGTGCTTCTCCACATGGCCGCTGTAGTAGATATCACAGGATGCTTGCCGTAAGCAACCTCGTCCCTTCCATCGCATTTCTTGGATTGCAGTGATATCAGAATTATATCTTTCCAAGATATCAATCAGTTGGATAGAGGCACCATCCCAATTTAGGGTCCAGACATTCCAGGTGCATATCCGTAAATCATTATCAGTTTTTCGTTTGCGGTAGTCATCAGATTTGGGGATCATTCTTTCATTTATTCTTTTACGTTTCATTGAAATCTTTTTTTATGTGGTGGGCTTCAAACCCAACGCACAACCTTTGCTTGATGGCCAAAGGGAAAGCCCGCCGCTCAAATTAGCCGCCAAAGTTTATCGGGCGATAGTTTTTGACGTTTCCAGGAGACACCACGCGGAGGTTTTCAGTCGACTTTGAGTCTTAAGTTACTTCTGTTGCAAAATTATTTTTAGTTTTAATGCTTTTTTATGTTTTTACTAACTAAACAAACTCCGAGTTGAGAAAAACTTAAAATATTTTGTTTAGATTTAAAACGTTGAAAACATCCATCTCTTGATGCACATTAAAAAAAATTAGATTAGCAATGTTAAAAAAGATAACAATGTTATCCAAGAACAGTTTATAACTAGGATTGGTTACTGCGTTAACAAAGAAAAAATATTTAAACTGAGTGTTTTTTCAGTGTCACACCCGTCCTAGAAAAATGCTATAGTTTTCGTAAGAAGCAACACGGGCTTATGATAAGAATGAAACTTTCCTAATGTAAGGATATTGATGTTTTACATAAATTTGTTAACTTTTTTCATTCAATAAATTATTTTTATTCTTCATTTCCGTTACAAAATGTTGGTCACACCCGGAACGGTTTTCAAAATTTTTTTCTAATAATGAAATTTTTGCAAGTTTATGAATAAATTCTTTGATTAAAACTAGTTTTGTAAATTCATGTATAGCGAAATCATTTGTATAGGTATTACTTTGATCAAAAATTAATGCGAAAAATTTGTTGCAAAATTTTTCGCCATTTTTTCAAAATATTTTTCACTGGTATTCAACAGAAAATATATTTAATTTGAATATATGCAAGTCAAAAATGGTCTCATTGTGGCAGATGGACTGCATTTCAATGTTAAAATCAGAATTTTTAGTTTTTAAACTTGTTCTCGTCACACCCGTCCCAGGTGTTTGAGCGAATGTAACTATTAAACTAGTAAAAATAATTGCATTATGTTTTAGCATTTTGAAACCTTGGGCATCTTCTAAAATACCCTATAGTAAATTGCTAAAATTTTCACCGGTTAATACCATTTTCAGTTCGATAAAGTAGTCAAAACGTCACACTCGTCTCTATGGAATGAGCCAAGGCTTACATTGTTTATCTGAATTCATTCGCCAACAGTTCCCAAAAGTAAATGGTTTGATTGCAAATGTGAAATCCGTCTTCGTAAAGGTAAATGTGTTTAACTTTCAAACAATTATAAATATTTCTTTTTTAATTTAATTTTGAAATTCAATTAAATTATTATTTTTTTTTTATTTGTTTTTTTTTTATTTTTTTTTTTATTTGTTTTTTTTTTGTTTTTTATTTATTTCGTCAAGCGGAGGACAATATCTCTTATAGACTACTTAGATAATATTAAGCATTATTTAACACAAATTAATGAATGAGAGATTAAGCATTACAAACATAGAATAATAACATTAAATTTTAGAAAACAATGAATGATACATATTTAAAATTATCAGTTACAAATAGAAAAAAAAGAATTAAAATATATCGGATATAATAAATTTATAGAGGATGAGAACTAAGAATTAATTATCAAGAAATTAGATAAAGACGACTGACGGTTATACCCCTAGGTGACACGGAAGATTCGTAGAAGACTGAGATTAATTTTAAATTGAGCTCTTGAGATTGAATCGAATAAGTCAACCATTGGTAAGACCCTATTCACTTCAATAATGCAGCGCGTAATTGGCTCATTTCAAGCATATTCCGATCTGTGAAAAGGAACGCGGAAGATAAACTGGCTACGAAGTTGGAGGGGCGGGGTTACAAAATCCAGCTTTCATAGTAAAGTTGGGCATTGGATGTGGTGAAGAACCAGGTCACGGATAAATGTAACGGACTGCATCTTGCGTCTAGATTCAAGGGAACAGATGTCAATTAAGGCACATCAGGTAGAGTATTGTAACGGATGCTGGAGGTTCCAATTAAGTTTTGAGATCACATATCTTGTGAATTTGGAAGACAAGGGGGCGATCTTCACATGGCAACGTGTCTGATTGCCTCAACTTGGCGAGGCCAGCATTATCCATGTCGAAATCGTCTCAAGTCGACTCAAAACCTCCGCGTGGTGTCTCCTGGAAACGTCAAAAACTATCACCCGATAAACTTTGGCGGCTAATTTGAGCGGCGAGGTCTCCTCTAGACTATAAACTTGAGGGGTCCCTTCAAGACCTTAAAAATGGAATGTGCGTAGGGTTTGGGTCCCAACCACATTATAACTTCCCAATGAAAACAAAATCAGCCTCGGATATGAACCCCCACTACGTTGACGACCACTGCAAACGAAAAACTGATAATGATTTACGGATATGCACCTGGAATGTCCGGACCCTTTATAGGGAAGGTGCCACTGTCCAACTGACGGAAGCCCTCGAAAAAATAACGGCTGACATCACCGCCATCCAGGTGATGCGATGGAAAGGACAAGGCTGCTCTATGAGAGCAGACTGCGATATCTACTACAGCTGCCATGCGGAGAAGCGCGAATTTGGATGCGGATTCGTCGTAAGTCGGAAACTACGCCAACTTGTTTCCCGGTTCACACCTGTGAACGAAAGGCGACAATCCGCGTCAAGGCGAAATTCTTCTACATCAGCCTAATTTGCGCACATGCCCCGACGGAGGAAAAGGACGATGCTGTCAAGGACATCTTCTACGCGAGCCTAGAGGACGTGTATGATCGCTGCCCGGCCCACGACGTAAAAATAGTTCTCGGCGATTTTAACGCGAAGGTCGGAAAAGAAGGCATCTTTGGCTCCACTGTCGGTCAGTTCAGTCTCCACGGGACCACTTCGAATAACGGTCTAAGACTGATCGACTTCGTCACGGAGCGAAACATGGTAGTTAGTAGCACCAGATTCCAACACCCCGATATCCAAAAGGCAACCTGGCTGTCCCCGAATCAAAAACGCGAAACCAAAGTGATCATGTTGTGATCGACGGAAGGCACGCTTCAAGTGTACTGGATGTGCGCACATTTCGGGGGGTCAATATTGACTCCGACCATTATCTTGTTGCAACCAAGATCCGCATGCGATTGTGCAATGCGAAGAATGAACGCACAGGTGTGCAACGAAAGGTTGATGTTGATAAGCTGCTATCACAACGGACCGCCGAGGCCTACTCCGCTCAACTCTCGGTCAAGCTCAACCAACCTTACTCTTGCCTCGACGACGCTGGCGGACTTTGGGCGCATATATCCCACTCCATGTGCACTGCTGCTGAAGAAGTCATTGGTTTTTGGCGCCCGCAACCTCGCAACCAATGGTATAACCAGGAGTGTCGCGACGCAACAGCAGCAAAATACGCCGCATATTAAAGACGCTGCAGTCAGCTGCAACGCGAGCCATGCACGAAAACTATCGCGATAAGAGGAAGGAAGAGAGATGCCTTTTCAGATGTAAAAAAAGAGAGCAGGAAAAGCGTGAGCGAGAAAAAATTGAGGTGTACCAGGGCAAGAAGGATGCTCGAAAATTCTACCAGCAGGTTAAGCGTCTAACCCAAGGTTTCAAGCCCGGAGCATCCACTTGTAGAGATGAGAATGGTGATCTGGTTACAGATACGCAGTGCGCATTGAAATTATGGAGACAGCTTTTTCCAATCTGCTTGCAGGCGACGATACCAACAATTCCGCCCTTGGAGAATGCAGTCTGACACCACCAATCGACGATGATGGAGTGGAAATTCCACCACCTAGCCATGACGAGGTTAAAGTTGCTATCCAGCGACTCAAAAACAACAAAGCCGCAGGTGCTGACGGCCTGGCTGCTGAATTGTTTAAAACCGGCGGCGGTGAATTGATAAGGTGTATGCATCAACTCATCAGCAAAATATGGCTAGCGGAAAGCATGCCCGACGATTGGAATCTCAGTGTGCTTTGTCCTACACTTAAGAAAGGAGATCCGACAATCTGCGCCAACTACCGAGGTATCAGTCTTATTTCCATCGCATACAAGGTTCTTTCGAGCGTATTGTGGGAAAGATTGAAGCCGCATACCAAAACACTGATTGGACCTTATCAGTGTGGCTTTCGTCCTGGCAAGTCCACCATAGACCAGATTTTTACACTACGCCAAATCCTGAAGAAAACCCACGAAAACCAAATCGACACCCATCATCTCTTTGTTGATTACAAAGCTGCGTTCGATAGCCCGATTCGGGATTGCCTGTACGCAACAATGTCTTAGTTCGATATACCTGCCAAGTTGATAAGGCTCTGCAAGATGACGTTGAGCAATACATGCAGCTCCGTCAAGGTAGGAAATGACCTCTCCGAAACCTTTAATACCGAACGAGGTTTCAGACAAGGCGACCCGCTATCATGCGATCTCTTCAATATCATCATGGAGGGGATCCTACGAAAGGCAGGTGTTCATCGAAATGGTACCATTTTCTACAAAGGTGTCCAGCTCCTTGCGTATGCTGATGATATCAATATTATCAGCAGATCCAAGAGAGATATAACTGCTGCTTTCGCCGTTATCGAAAAGGAATCAGCCAAAGTGGGTTTGACGGTGAACGACGGCAAAACTAAGTATGTGCTGTCTGCAAATAAGGAAACGTGGCGTCTAGGCTCCCATGTTACAGCAGGCAAATACAACTTTGAAGTTGTCAAGGAGTTTACATACCTTGGCACCGCCGTAAACAGCAACAACAATGTCAGCCTGGAGATAAAGCGAAGAACAACAATTGCTAATAGGTGCTACTACGGGCTAAGTAAGCAATTAGGTTCCAGAGCCCTCTCTCGATCGACAAAAGTAACACTCTACAAGACGCTCATCATACCTGTGCTTCTCTATGGCGCTGAGGCATGGGTGGTATCGCAAAGAGATGCAGCCGCTCTTGGGGTGTTCGAGAGGAAAGTTCTTCGCAAAATCTTTGGTCCTGTTCGAGTTGGCGACGACTATCGCATTCGAATGAACCACGAACTGTACGAGCTCTACGACGACATTGACATAGTCCAGCGTATAACAATTCAGCGACTACGTTGGCTAGGTCATGTCTTTCGTATGGATGAAGCAGCTCCAGCGAAAAAGGTGTTTGAGGCGAAAGCCGAGGGTCGACGACGAAGAGGAAGACCATGCCTTCGATGGATTGACCAGGCCGAGGAAGCCCTTACCGCGCTTGGTGAAAGAGATTGGAGACGGCGCGCGCGAAGCAGAGACGCCTGGCGAGAACTGATGAAGTCGGCCTTAACCCGTCAACGGGTTGTCATGGCCACCTAAGTAAGTAAGTATCTTGTGAAGTTCTTTGGACTCTTTCAATTCGCAGTATTCAAGATGAGGCCGAACTAACGAGCAAAACAATGATTTGAGGGTGTAGGGATCATTAAAATCTTCTAAGTTTCTTATAAGGAATGCAAGCATTGAGTTTGATTTATTAATGATGAAGTTAAGATGGTATTTGAAGTTAAGGCGAGGGTCTAACAGGATACCTAGATCCTTCTTCGAGCTTACTCGTTCAAGTAGACAAGAGTTGATAAAATATGAATTATTTAATGGAATGGATAACCTACAGGAAGAGAGGCATTGGCATTTGGAAATGTTGAGTGGCAATTTATTCAGCTCGCACCAAGTAAAAATTGAGTCTAAGTCCGTTTGAACCATACTAGCATCCCCATTCGATCTAATTGGCCGAAAAAGTTTAAGGTCATCGGCAAAAATAAGGCATTGGGAGTGTCGTATGACCCTGGGAAGGTCATTGATGAAAATTAAAAATATTTCCTGTTCGTAGTGACCAGCTCGTCGACAATTATTCAAAATTCCAAACTCAGCCATACCGTTGCCAACTGAGCCCGTAATCACAAGATGGGAAACATGGCTAAAAGCTTGAGTATACAATGCTGATCATTTTGAAGCTGTGAAGTTGACAGTGGACGATTTAGACGAAAACGACGCAGAAAGCATTAGAAAATCACAAAATTTATTTGCATCAGCTAAAGTTCGGATTCATCTAGCATTCATTGAAGCGAATTTCACATCCATCGTGCATGGATATCATTGAAAGTGTTCGCTCAAATTTGATTCTCAATAGAAAGAAAAGAATTTCTAGAGAAATTTGAAAAAATTTGTTCGCGTAATGGATACAAGTCACTAGTACAGATTAAAAAATAATAAACGCAAATTTACACAATGATGTCGATACAAACGAATACGTATCAACTTTGCCACCAACCGAAACTGGAATTTTTAAATTTGCACCCGTTTCATCAGTAGATGTTGATAGGTCTTTTTCAGCACATAAATCTGTTTTGTCTGAAAAACGACACTCTTTTACATTCGCACATTTTAAACAAATTCCTTTTCGCTTCCAACAAGATAATTTTTTAAACGTGTACAATTTTGGGTTCGAGAAAGAAAAATTGAAAAAATGTAATATTGTTGATGTCATAGGGGAATAAATAAGGTGTGCGCATGGGGGAGAGCCAGTGACCAAAATTGTGAAAACGAAGTTGACAGCTCATTCAAAATCTGCAACTGCTCTCAGCTTTCATCTATTTTTCTTTCGTATTCATTCGTAAAATTGTTTGATTTTGACAGTTATGGTCACTATCAAATCAAGCACAGTCAGCCCCAAGAACAACTTGTTAATTCCACTCATGACTCAATAATTTATAAGGTTATCCCGATATTTGACATACCCTTATTTTTTGTAAACAAAAAAATATTCTCTCTCGAAAATGAATGACAAACAGGGTTTTGTGGTCTCATCAAAAAATGTATGTTTCAGTGTTGTGTTGTTTTTTTTTAATAAGAAAGTATGTGTTTTCAATATTTTACTGCTCGGTCACCACCTCTCTGCAGACAATGGCAAACCTCAGAGAGTAAATAATGCCATGTAAAGCTTCTTGAGAACATGAACTTTAGCCGTTCGGAGTCGGCATAAAACATGTAGGTCCAGTTCTCGGTCAATTGTGTGCAAACATTTAATAACACACACAACACAATTGATCATTAGAAGCTAGGTCAAAGTCAAGGGCTGAAACGGCCAATTTGTTTTTTTTTTTTTTTTAAATTCGTGAAAATATTTCAAGCTTGGACTCTGTGAAGTCGCAGAACCTTTAAAAATCATCTGATGGATGCTTCAAAAGAGTTTTCAAAAGAAATTTTCAAAGACTAGAAATTTTAAGATATATTGTTCTAAAAAATAGTAAGATTTTCAAGCAGCTGTGGAATTTTTCTGTCATTAAAAATGCTCTCCTCTTCAAATAAGGGGATCTATCTCCATTTTCGTGAGAAGACGTCAAATATCGGGATAACCTTTTAAATTATTGAGTCATGAATTCCACTATGGTTGATGTTGTCTTTTGCATGTTTTTCCATTTATTTCAACGATTTTCGTCTTTTTTCGTTCTTGTTTACGTGCTTATTTTGGCATTTTATTGTGCTTGTGAGCTTGCTTATTTTGGTCTTTTTCCGTGCTTTACTATCATAGCTCTACTAATCAGAAACTGATTAAGTAAAGATTATTATTGTAAGTAAAACATCTATAAACAACAATTTTTTTTATATGTTCTTGGCAAGTTTTCGAATTAGATGCACAAGAATTTATATCATCGTCAAAAGAATGCAATTTTATGACAGGCAGATTAAAATCGCCCATCAATAAAATCTCATAATTAAATCTCTCACCACAAACGAAGAAAATATTTAAAAATTTCCTATATAAACCTTATAGAGTATTAAAAAAGTAGAATTAGTAAGATATCGTCAAATTAAAGGAACGGCGGCGAATCGCTGGGTTCTGCTAGTCTTAAAAAATAAATAAATTTACTGAAATGTGGGTGCTTAATTTGTAACTATGAAGATGAAGAATAGGTCCAAACAATATAAGATATCTTGTGATCCAAACCAGTGATTAAATTGCTGCAGTAAAGTTGTAAAATTGTTGCTGTTTGCAGTTCTCAGTGTTTTCATCATTTCAAAACTGACTGTTGCTTAAGCTTGTGCTTGCGAAAAATCAAACAGTCGCAGTCAAAGCAAAAGCAAAAAGTGATCGCTGAGAGACTGCAAAGCACTTCAGCAGTCGACAGTATTTGCTTTGACTCACTGTAACTTTCGCTAAATTCCGAAGTTCATTTTTCAGCAGCATCATTTTTGCTTCGGTAAATATTATCTTCGCGGTAGCTATCAATGGCCGTGTTGTCTTCTTGTTAATTTAAATTATTTATTAAAAAATTATGTTTTGTTTAAATGTTAGATGTTTATGTTGTTATAATGTTAAAAAAGTGCAATATTTTTTAAAAACATGACCAAGAAATTTATAGTCTTAACGTAAATATGTTACTGTTTGAAGTGTTTTGTAAAAATTAATTAAGTTTCAATTTTTAAAGATAAATAAAACAAAACCCCTGAAAAAGGAAGGAAGACTTCCGAAACGTTGGGTTCGAGTTTGAAAAAAAAGCTGTAGACTGTACTTTTCAATTTTAAACCAATTGACCAAAATAGCCCACATCTAAGGATATAATATTTCCATAATTTATATTGTTTGCAAACTTTCTTAAGGTGAAACTAACCTTCCTTGACCTACCTTTTCCATAATTTTTATGCAGTAAGCACTATCAGAGTTTTCTTAATGCAGAAGTACTAATCCCTGTTGCAGTTTTGTAAGTTATTATTGTTTTTGTAGATGTCTTTCGCTTCAATAACGCCGATTTGTTCAAGAGATATTCGAAAATGTATGCCGCCATATTGGATCCGCCATTTTGAATTTTAAATTTTTTATTAACGGATTCTACGTGTTAATACGGAAACCGGGATGCCAATTTGCATGCAAATCTATATATATTTAAACATTTTTGTCGCCACATTGCATCCGCCATTATCCCCGTACGATGATTCCTTATAGTTTTGACCACAAAATGTGCTCAATGAAACCATAGTGAATTCTGATTAGGGGTGGTGAAAAATATAAGTCACAAAGGTAAAGTGGATCCGGTTCAATTCAAAATATCTGCACGGGATGCTTCCTCCGTGGCACATCCCTGACTCAGGGTAATCTTACTGTCTTAATTTCTATCGATATAAACATGAAAAATTTTCTACCAGTAAACAGTTTATAAAAATTTTATTTTTCAGATTCGAAAGCTTGTACTAGAAATGATCCACCGCTTGCCAATATGCGAAAGTTTGCGACAGCATGTTAAACCTATTATCTCACTTATGCTTAAACTTCTTAAAATAGAGAATGAGGAGAACGTTCTCGTGTGTCTAAGGATTATTATTGAACTACATAAAAATTTCCGACCATCTTTTAACACAGAGGTAAGTTCTTTTTTAGATGGCTCACATTACGCCTGTCTCTTGTCTCTTATCCGTTTATTACGGGGTAACACCATTGTAAGAAGGAAAATATTTTCCCTATATTTGAATAACATAACTAAAATTTTTTCCAGTTTTCTGGTCACGTGTGAGGTCATTATTATTTATAAAATAATTGTTGGTCAAACCTTTTTGCTGCAGATTTTGTATCAATGTCTTAAACATGTCAGAAATAAATTGAGATTGCGAAAAAACTTATTATTTGGTCATCTTAATTTATTTTTGGTTAGCTTATTTTTATTAAATTGAAAAAACAAAACAAAAGTGCACTTTTTGAGATATGATCAGCCTTTTTCAATTCCATTTTTTTTTCTAAAAGTTGGCAACTATGATGAAAATTCCAAAATCTTTTATTTTGAGCTTTCTAACGATACTTCATTTACAAAAATGGGGTAACAGACAGGGAATGGAAAAAAACCTTAACGAACGGTTCCTTTTGGTTCGGTGTTTTTGGAGAGAGCGCAATCTTTATTCGGCTTTATTCGAATTCCGCTCTTCTACACAAACACAAGCACAATTACTACAAGCACAAGTCTTAATTAGTGTTTATTTATTGTTTGAAATTGTTCAAGATTAAAATTAAATTGTGTTGTTTATTTATTTATTAAAGAAAGACTTGACATAAAACAATGTAATAATTTTATATTATATGTTACATGTTCTTAGATTCAATGAATTAATCCCCTTAAGATGGAAAGAAATACTTCCGAAACGTCGGGAAAAAATTGAAAAATTATGTTTTAATAAAATAAATTTTTCAAAAAAATCATTTGACCAAAAAAACCAAAAGATGTATCAACAATCAAAACAAAAAATTGGTCACAATATTTCTTCACATTAATAAATATAGTTTTAATTATTATGAAAACTTTATAAAAAGTCTTATTTTTAAGCTGCAGGAAAACAAATTGATGTGTAGCATATAATTTAGATTAATAATAATAGTACCATCTTTTAAAATCTCATACAAAAAGCGCTCTAATTTAAGATTTTTTTACCCTTACGAATCGGCCGGGGGGTATTTTAACTTCGGCCAAGTCAAAGATATACATTACTAGTTTTAAATCGAAATAAAATTTTTGGTTTACAAAAATATGAAAAATTAAGAAGGAATTTTTTTAAAAAAATCATTAAAATTAGCAATCGTTGGAGATCCAACTTAAAATTTTGCGTAAACCTTCGGAATGAATGCCTTAATGCGATATTATATTAAAAAGGTGAAAAAGTTGTTGCGTCGATTGTGAAAAATATGATAATAAATTTCGGGATAAGAAAAGAAACTTTTTTTCCCATAAAATAACTATAAAAAAATACACCACCAGATAGATCCATTCAAGGTACCTAAACTATAACTGAGTTTCTTGTCTGTGCGACTTACAGTTAAGAAGATAGAGCTGTTTAAATACATGTAGCTATATGATTTTTTTATCATTTTTAATGTTTTTGAGAGTGTATAACTGCAAAAAAATTAACTTGCACAAAAAAGTATGCAGTAGTGATGTCAGAAAAGTGTGCCTTTTTACATGGAATCACCGGTATATATTGATTTTATATTTATAATAAATTTCCTTAACATACAATATATAAAAGTGCTAACAAAGTATAAACCATAAACATAACAACAACTGTTTTAAAAAGTTTTAAAATTAAAAAATTGTAAAATTCAAGTTTGATGACCGACACGGTCAGTCACCTACCTTGTGTAATTTAATACAATGCAGTTTACTGCTGATGGTTTTTTTTGTGTTATTTGTTTTCGTTGTCGTTGCTACCATGCTGGTCGCCAAGGTTGTTGTTGTTGATGCAACTGGTAGTTTTAGGTTGCTGATGCGTATTGGAGAGCATCAAAAATATTAATATCATGTTCTTTCATGTCCTTCAAATAATTGACAGCGTTCGTTCAATTGAGTCGATTTTTTTATTAGAGTTATCTTCAGATACCAATATTTTGGAATATATAATAAAGACATGCCTGTTTTAAGGCACCAGTCAAGATTCTTAGTGAATAGTTTTCTTTTCAATTTGTTTCATGCGGAATTCAAAATTGCAATAACCGCCATATAAAATAAATTATTTTCCTTTTGAGACATGACCAGTGCCCTACTTTATGTAAGTTACAGACTATCAAAATGAATTCTTTACTATGTCAGTTAGCATTTCAAGCATCCATCTTTACTAATCTGCTTCCCATAGTACCAATACGTGAACATTTATTTTGAAGATTAATTCAATTCACCTTCATTGGTATGAAGCGAGACCGATCTAAAATTTCTTGCATATAGGATATGCCAGCTTGGTTGTACTGAGACGCAACTCCACGCCGAATCATTGTCTAGCTTGTGACAATAAGCTTACCACAGCCAGCACGAAATTCCCCGAAGAGCCAGCCCACGAAAGTCCCCCGGCAAAAGGTTTTACACTCAGAAAGAGTACTTTTCAGCACTGCCAATGAATTTGATAGTTTTTTATGCACATGTGTGATAAGCAAGCTTATCTTAGCATTCCAGTATATGTATATACTGCTGAATACTATTGTGGTCTTATTTTGACTAAACTTCGTTATCTAAT
The DNA here is from genome assembly GCA_958299015.1 of Tetanocera ferruginea. NCBI lineage: Eukaryota > Metazoa > Arthropoda > Insecta > Diptera > Sciomyzidae > Tetanocera > Tetanocera ferruginea. The sequence continues at coordinate 90,722,804 of OY282640.1, read as the reverse complement.
AGATGTTAGAAAACTAGATACAGACGTTTGGGCATATTGCATTATTTATGCTCGAATCACAAGATGTAGCCTCATTTATCCAATTTAATATATCTGTAGTATCTGAGAAAATTTTAACCAAGACAACGCAATTTGTTATATTAAATTTGAAAAATAAAACTATTCATTCGATTACAAGCGAGCAACGGAGTGAGTAATTTATTCAATATTACATTGGCGACGAAGACAAAAAAAAAAATCATGGCAGGAATTCAACAAGCAAGTCCAGGAAGCAGCGGTTTAGGTGATATATAGTGATTTATTTTATAAGGTTATTAAGTTCCAAGTGATAATTATTCAAAAAAAAAAGAGGCTCTGAAAAAAAAGCTAAATGAAAAAAGCTCAATGAACGAAATGTCCAATGTGCGTAGAACTAATAGAAATTTTTTTTTCGGAAAAATAAAGGCTTTTAGTAAAAAATATCAAAAGTAATTAAATATTTTGATTTCTTAACAAAATTTGCAACTATTTTTTTTTATTTTTAAATTTTTCTGAAAAACGAAAACGAGAAAAATCCCAGAAAATTAAATATATTCCGCCAAAACTAACAGATCGACCAAAAAATAATGTTTGTAGGAAATTTTATTAGCTTTTATTTGATATATCATCGTTCGATTACTGTTGTTGGTTCTGGAGATATATGCAATTAAGTGGAACCAACATTTATTTTCGTTGAAAACGGAATTTTTTTTTTTCGTATTTCCGTATTTCGAAAACGGAGTGACAGAAAAAAAGCAATTTTTTTTTTTCCGGAATTAGCGACATGAGAAAATGATAGTGGCATTCATTGTACATATTGACTGTAAACAGGTTACACTGGTTACCCTTGGACATGGACATTCTAAGTTCGTACAACGAACATATATTTTCCTACTTTTCCTAAAAATGCCTTTGGCCAAAATTCTGAATGTGCACGAATGAGTCATATATCCTTGGAAAGGTGCTTCAATTACCTGTCCAGTGGTATGCATATCCTGCCATGTTTATATTTCGGATATCCTTTTCTTTTCATTCCAAGTTAGTACCATGAACCTATCTTTTTATACTTTTCCCAAAAATTCCTTTGGCTTAAATCCTGAGTGTGCTCGCATGAATTATATATCGCTAAGAAGGTGCTTCAATTACCTTTGCAGGGGTATATATAACTTACGAAAGAAGTATTTTTTTAAATCAAAGTTAATGCGATGAACCAATCGGTCCTCACCCGTTTACTATGCACGCGGCTTTAGGGTATCCTGTGTGGTAAGCAAGGCAGCTATGTTTTTTTACCAAAAGGGCCAAGTAACGAAGATGGCGCACCCCGTTGGTTAAAGCGATTAAGCCATAACAGTTTCGGTTCGAAATTCTTGATAATTTCATAGAAATTTCAGATTTTTTCCACATTCTGTCATATTTTTTTTTAAATTTTTTGACTTCGATTTTTTTTATTTCAACAAAAAAAAATACAGCTACTCGCTGTGATTGAGCCAAAATTCTGCAAAAAATATTAAAAAAAGAATTTTTAACGACAGATTCGACCACGATATTGATAACATTGTCCAAAAAAATTGTGATTCTAATAGTTATTTTGCATTTTATAGAAATATCGTATATTTGAAAATGTAGTTTCTCAGTGTAATATTTTTTTAGCGTAAAAAAAAATCTATTTACATTTTTCCAATAAATGCTAGCAAATATGAAATACATCCTTATATAAAATAAGTGTCAAGAACTCTTCCTCATTACTTTATTCCGCACTTGGCTCATTCCTTGGCTCATTAAAAATTGTACTAACCGGTTAAAATTTAAGCAATTTACTAAAGGGTCTTTTAGTAGATGTCCCAAGGTTTCAAAATGCTAAAACATAATGCAATTATTTACACTAGTTTAATAGTTACATTCACTTAAACACCTGGGACTTGTGTGACGAGGTTTAAAATAAACTTGTTTGCATGAATTTTTGATCAAATTAATACCTATACAAATGATTTCGCTATACATGAATTTACAAAACCCAGTAAAAAATAGGATCATCCAAAGATTAATCTTGGATCGCTTCTTTGCGAGTAATGGATTACTCCACAAGCCTCCGAGCCCTATGTTTTTTGTACTCCTTTTTAACATAGCATGTCATTACGGGCGAGCACTTCTTTTGAGCCTCTAATGGAGAACAAAAGGAGTATTCCTCTTAACCTCTGAAATGACTGCAGAGGGAGTAATCTGTTTTAACTTCAGAAAGAGCATAAAGGGAGTAATCTTTTTTAACTCCAGAAGGAACATAAAAGGAGTATTCTGTTTTAACTCCAGAAAAAGCACAAATGGAGTAATCTTTTTGCACTCCAGAAGGGACACAAAAGGAGTAATCTTTTTTAACTCTATAAATAATGAAAATTTGGATTTTTATAAAGACAAATAAAAGTATTCCATTTATTTCTTTGCGCTTTTGTCACTGAAAATTTCGATTGAATTGCAATCAGTATGAATATGAACATATGAACTTTGGCTATCGGCATTTTATAATTGCCAAAAATTTGTTTGGTTTCGATGCCTCTTGATAGCAAGTAGTCTCCCAATTACAAGTTGAGGATTTTTCAATAACCGCTTAAAATATCGCTTAGAAAAAGGATTTCCACACAATTTTATAAAATTTTGTACTGAACAGTTCGAAATTGTTCTTCTTTGGCTTAAGTTGTGTTTTACAAAATTCAATGACCAACTCGTTTATCTTTTTGATGAGAACTTAATTATATACAATACGAATATAAATATTTGCTTGTTGAAAACTAAATATTATTTGTTATCGTAACGATACTTTACAAACATAAAAATAAACGAAAATATATTTTTAATAGCAATTGAAACAAATTCGTTAATACGTGTGTTTCTGTGTTTAATATCCGCTTTTAATAATTGTGCCTTTAATTTTCGCGTATAAAATTGTGTATAGGAGTTTTAAGTGCTTGTCGTTGGTGTACTTAAATTAAATTAAATTAAATTGCTTTCCTCTAGCTTTGTTTTAAGAAGCTGTGGAATCAAAAATATAAAAAAAAAAAAAAAACATAAAACATGCAAACATTATTGTGCCTTGTTTTTGTTAATTTTTTTTTTCTTTCATTTTCTGATTTTGTTATTCTTTTTATTTTTTTTTGACATTTTGCTCTTTTGTTACTTAGCATCTTTTAAGTTTAGTTGAAAGTGTTGCATACTTGTGGGCACTACTATTTTTTGACATTTCTACAGGGTGTCTCAGAGTTTTTATTTCTTTGTTTTTAAACTAGTGCCACTATTTTTCTTTTGTTTTCTTTCTGTTCACATCAAGTGTGCAGGAGTGTCAGGTCGAGTAGCAGATGCCATTGAAGAAGGTAAAGGGTTGCGTTGGTCTTGTGAGAAGTGTAGGTTGGCTGACATAAACTTTTATAAGCTTTTTAAGCAAACGAAACAAGGTTTCTCGGAAATTCTATTAAACCTTAACTTAAAAAAATGCAAATCAATGACCTTCTCACGTAGAACTGCTCAAAGCACAAACCACACTATTAATAACATCCACTTAGAAATTTTTCATAGTTTTGTTGATCTTGGTGTAATTATGGATCCAAAACTTCGCTTCAATCTCCACGTTAATTTGGCTGTAAATAAGGCTAGAGGTGTTCTTGGTTTCATTAAAAAATGGGCGAAAGAATTCAATGATGCCTTCACTACTAAATTACTATACATATCTCTCGTAAGACCAATCCTTGAATATGCTTCCGTAGTATGGAACCCTCAATATAACGTCCACATTGATGCAATAGAATCGGTTCAAAAACAGTTTTTACTTTTTTTACGTCATCATCGTTGGATCCCAGATATTATTCTTCCTTCGTATGAAACCCACCTTAAGCAAATTTTACTTCCTTCCTTGAGAAGCAGAAGAATGGTGCTTAATGTCACCTTCTTATATAAATTACTTTGTGGTGAAATTGACTTCCAATATATTCTCTCAGCTCTTAACTTTAACATCCCAAGAAGAGGATCTAGACATTTTGTGCTTTTTAAGTTGAGTCAGTGCACTTCAAATTTTGCCCTTCATGACCCTTTACGATGTATGTGTAGTGATTTCAACAATAGCTACAGCTTAATTTTTTTTTATTTTATTTTATTTTATTCGCGAAGGGGGAACCTTCAAAAGGCCCCACCGTGCAGGTGGGAGTGTGCGATTCCTACGCACTAAACCTAAACCTCCGCATTGAATCTTCGACCCAGTATGAATCCCGTGGAACCGCCGTAAGGCATAACTTCGCGGGATGGGGGAACAGCACTAAGCTGAAACTGATGGACTAATTTTGTCTGTCGGATGACTGTCAAGTTAAGAGCCTAAATTTTCTCCTTAACTTGATGTCGACTCTGGGTCGGGGAGAACCCTAAACATCGAATATAGTTCCCTATCTCAAGCTGAACTATTTTGCAAACGCTCGACTCTTCGAAGTTCGTCGATTATGAGTTTGGACAAAGAGCTTACCACTGACCAGTTGGTTTCGCTTTTCAACATGAGGTTCACCAAGTTTTGGGGTGTCACCACTTCGCCCAGGCGGACCGAAGCATCAGTTCTTGCTTCGTTGAACCTAGGGCACTCGAAGAGGACGTGTACAGTGTCGTCTTCTATGCTACCAGGGCAATGAGTGCAATAGGGGTCACTTGCATGCTTAAATTTATACAGGTATGCTTTAAAGCAACCGCACACCACACGGAAAGGTTAGGGATGAGGTGATGGGTCCAGCGTCCCTTCGCCGATCTATACCAACGTGTCTGCCACTGGGATATACTTCTCTCTCGCGCCAGTTTTTTTACGAGAGGATGCGCTCTCGCTAACAGCTCCTGGTTGGGCCTCTTCCACCAAGAGGTCGATGGGGATCGAGTTAGCGAGCACTAGAGCTGCATCCTCAGACACTGTTCTGAAAGCGCTGCACACTCTAAGAGCGCCTAGTCTGTACACCGACTCTACTCCTCGACGGTAGGACTTCACCTTAATCGCTGCAGCCCAGACCGTTGATGCGTACATCAAAATCGAACGCACGACATTGAGAAGAAGTGTCCTGCGAGCTTGCTTTGGTCCTCGTGTATTTGGCAACATTCTTGCTAGCGCCAGGCATGAATTGGCTGCTTTTCTGTGGGCATACTCTAGGTGGTGTTTGAAACAGAGTCGAGAGTCGATTAGCACACCGAGGTACTTAATAAATGGTTTTGAGCGTACCTCCGTCCCGCGCACGTTTATAACTGCGATTTCGGACTTTTTACGGCTACTTATAAGCACCGCCTTCGTCTTATGTTCCGCTAAACTAAGCCCGGCTGACTTAAGCCAGTCGTAGATAGTGCTAATAGCAACACTACTAAGGGCCTCTACTTCTTCTAGGTGTTTAGCTGTAACAACAACCGCTAAATCATCCGCGAATCCGACGATCTTGACACCTGTAGGTACCTCGAGCCTTAGAACACCATCATACATGACGTTCCACAGAAGGGGCCCTAGAACTGACCCCTGTGGAACGCCACCAGTGACATTGTACGTTCTTGCGCCGCTATTGGTTGAATATAGCAGCACTCTCTCATGGAAATAATTCGCAATAACTTTCGTGAGGTAGCTTGGTACTCTAAACTCCCTAAGAGCTTTCAAAATATTGCTCCAGTTAACTGAGTTGAACGCATTGCGTACATCAAGCGTTGCTACAAGGCAATATTGTTTTGCACCATTCCTCCATCGAGTGCCTGCGATAGCTTCCTGCGCAGTTGTGGTGACAAGCTTTATGGCATCTGTCGTTGAGTGCAGTTTTCGAAACCCAAATTGACGATTGGATAGCCCTCCGGCTATTTGAATTGCGTCTTCAATTCGGTTGCACAACAGTCGCTCAAAGATTTTCCCTAATGTATCAAGCAGGCAAATTGGTCTGTAGCTTGAGGGATCTTCCGTGGAGGCACTGCCTTCTGGTATGAGCACTAGTCTCTGGGCCTTCCACTGAGCTGGAAATATTCCTTCCCTTAGACAGGCGTTGAAGAGCTCGACAAATGTCTGAGGTTGCTCTAAGATGGCGAGTTTTAACGCACGGTTCGGAATACCATCTGGCCCTGGTGCCTTATCGTTCTTCACGGATTTGGCAATTGTCACCACCTCGTCAGTGCTTACCCTTACTATTTGATTCAGATCGTCTTCATCTGCATCGTGGGGCAAAATTGCTGGTTGTGGCGGGAAGAGAGTCCTTACAACGTTACCAAGCAGGTGTGGGTCCGTAGGAGTGGGCTGTCTAAACCCCTTCAGCTTTTTTGTTACTATCTTGTAGGCGGTTCCCCATGGGCTAGCTTCTGCCTCATCACATAGCTGCAGAAAGCACTCGCGCTTGCTCCTATTTATAGCTTTTTTCAAGGATTTTTTGGATACACGGTAGGATTCGCGAAGAAATTAGAATCTGTCGGTACCTCTTGAGCGGTAGTATCTTCTTCTAGCTTGAATGCATTCTCTGCGTGCTTCTGCGATTTCATGGAACCACCAGTAAACTGGACTGCGCTGTCGTTTGCTTGGTCTTAGGAGCATGGAAGCGTCGCAAGCTCTCCTGACTTGGTCAGTAGCTTGTCTTGCCATATCGGTTGCTGTGCCGGCGAGGTGTATGTCGGCCATCATAACTCTGAAGATGTCTTCATCTAGCGAATCTGTTTTATAAACAGATCTGTTTTCGCTACTATTCCTTCGGCTACGATGCTGTCTACTTAACGTGTATGTAATGGCGTGGTGGTCACTGTGCGTGTAAATATCTTGCACCATCCACCCAGTCTGAATACCAAGCTCACTACTAGCGAAGGTCAGATCAATAAAGGAGCTACCTACTGCACTACTAAATGTGTGCTGCAATCCGGTATTGAGCAGCACCACGTCAAGTGATGCGAACGCCTCGAGAAGAATGAAGCCTCTTTGGTTTGTACGTTGACTGCCGCATTCTACAGCCCAAGCGTTAAAGTCGCCAGCTATTAGAACTGGCTTAGTCCCTTGTACGTCCTCAACTATGGCATCTATGGTCTCGCCAAACTCTTCAACTGACAAACTTGGGGCAAGGTAGCAGCTCACAAACCCTCTACCTCGACTCGAACAAAGCCGTTTGCGCGTGTACGAAGGGGGTCCCTCCCGCACTACCATACGGCAGCTTTGCCAGTGTTGTCTGAGGACCAAACTCCTGGGTTTTTGCAGGCATACGGTTCGCTTAGAATTGCAAGATCGGTGCTCTGTTCTCTGACCATTTGCGCTAGTAGGTCTTGCGCTGCCCGGCAGTTGGTAAGGTTAAGCTGCAGGAATCTCATCTTCGCTTAGGCTTCGTAGCTTTTTTGAAGGATGGACATCTCCAGCTTCCGGCACGGTGGTTTGTCTCTGCTTTTCTTGGCTATGCATAAAAAGCAGCTTGCCTCCGCACTACACTCTTTCGCCTTGTGGCCCTCTTTACCGCACTTCATGCAGCACTTACTTCGGTCAGTGTTGTTACAGCTTTTTGCGCTATGACCAAAGTCGAGGCACTTGAAGCACCTGGTTTGAGTAAATTTTTCTCGAACCCTACATATGACCCAGCCAACTTTAAGCTTGCCAGTTTCGGTCATCTTTCTTGCCTGTGTCAGAGGTAGGCTTACAACCGCCGTTTGTGTGCCAGCATAGGCTTTACGAAGTGACTTCACGCTCACCACTATAGGCTCACCCAGATACTTCTGGACGGCGTTTCGCACATCGTCCGATGTCGTCACTTCGTCCAGGTCTTTAATTTCGACCTGCATCTCCTCTGTAAGGGCTCTCGTCTCGGCTTGGCCATTGAATACCTTGTCGAACTCTTCTTTTAGCTTCTGAGTCGACTGGGTTGTGGATCGCTTTAGCTGAATAAGCACTTCACCTTTTTCAGTGCGTCTAACTCTTGAGACGTTTTCACCGAACCCTTCAAGTGCCTTTTCTTCTTTCATCTTCTTGATGATGTCGATATATGAGAGCTCACCTGCTTTCGCTACAACGATGGCATCTGGGCTGGCTAGCTTCTGGGGCGGTTTTTTACGTTTTTTGCGTTTTTTCACCTTGCTTACGATCTTGGTCCAAGTCTCGACCTTGCGCTTCTCCGATGAAATTTCGGGTTGCGTGGACGGATGTTCTTCGTTGGAGATGGGCTTAGGGGTGCCCTCCTCGACAGCCAGCTGCTGTAATCGAGTCTTCTTTGGTGGCGTTTTCCGAGAGCCGCTGCTGAATTCGCTTGCTCTTTTAGGAGTGGCCTTTGGGATCCTCTTGAAAATCGGATCCGTCTGGGAGTCTTTATGCAATCGCACAGTTGAATTGTGCGATTGCGAGCAACTATGCTGCTGTTGTTTTTTCGCAGTATCTGCTTGGACTTCGAATGAGAGGTCAACGCGGGAATGAGAGGTTTAAATGGGTTCGCAGTGAGATCGCTGTTACTCGTAGCCGCTACAGCTTAATTAATTTTTGTGATTCGGTGTGTAGAATTTTGTTTCAAACATTTACTCGGTTAATAATAGTGTTATATTCTGTTAAAATGTTGGCTGAAGTAATTCCATATATTCGAGACCGTTTCAGTTGTTTTTCCTTTATATTATTGCGTTTGATGAAGTGTATATGATATGTATGCTTAAACTTGTTTGTTTTTAATTAAAAAATTTTAAATTTTTCTTATTCATTTGACTTATTAGTTAGTTTGGTGCGCAAGAGTTTATCTCTTTTCCATGCAAGTTTATGCCTGCGTTGTCCCAAATACATATCCAATTAATAACATTAGCACGGTGTTCCAAAACTACATAGTGACCCGTATATATATACACATTAGGCCGGGTCGATTTGTGGGAAGGCAAAAAAATCGCCCATTGCTCTGTGAAAATCGTATTCTAGGGATCAAAATAAGAAACTGCCGAAGGAACCATACCTCTAAAACGAATTCTGATGTCCCCCAATTTGGGTCGAACTTTTGGGTAGGGGCAAATTTTGAAAAATCCCACTTTGACCCATTTAGAGTGCTCCAATCGAGTCCAAATGTATGACCGACCCCCACTTACTTTGAAGGCCCGACCCACCCATACCAGTGGCACACCCCCTGGAACCCCCCTGTGGGATTCCCCATACAAACATTTCAAAAAATCGCCAGTTTTGGCACTTTACATGGAAAAATCAGCGAAATGCCTATGTTTTTTCTTTTTGGAGTTTTTTCTCTTTAGAAATTTATTCAACCCTTTTAAAAAATTAAGGTATCACTGTGACACAATTGCAAATCGGAAAATTGCTTGTGTGCGTTTTTTAAGGCACCACAAGACACAGCTGCATGTCGTAAACTTGTGTAGTTTTTTTTATAGCACCTACTTAAGAAATGAAGGTTGTTTTTTTACAACCCTTTTTGTGGGTATTTTATGGCACCTTTTTAAGAAATGCGCGTTTTATGCAACCATTTTAACAATTAAGGTATCACTGGAATGCACCGCAACCCTTTTAAAAAATGAAGGTATCACCGTGACACAATTGCAGATCCTAAAATTGCTTGTGTGCGTTTTTAAGCCACCACAAGACACAGCAGGTAGAATTGAAATTACCATTTCATTCTTTTTACCTCGTCTCGTAGACCATATATAACGAAACAGTTTTTGTGAATGCATTAAGTCGTTGTGAAGAACTCAAAGTGTGAAGTGCTAATTTCAGATAAAAAAATATTAAAAAAAAAAATAATAAGTGAAGTTGACCATTCCAAATCAAAAAGTTTACCGCATTGAGAACCGCTCTTTTCCAAGATTTTAAAATGAAAAATAAGCATGGCAAACCTCTCATCATGGATAAATCGAAAGTTCGCAGAGAAATGCAGACAAGAAGTGGTTCGCAAACGGTTAGATCATACTAATTTGTTAGGGTTTTCATTCGATGGCAGAAAATATGATACTTTAACGACAGCTAAAGTTGATGAGAAGTATCATACTAGGATGATAAAAGAACCTCATCTTGTTATTTTGAGAGAACCCAATTCTGAATTGATTGGTTACGTAAGACTGGAACATGAAACCGCTGAATACAAAACAACCAAATTAAATGATTTTTTCAACGATAAAAATATATCACTGGATGCATTTATTGGAATATGCACTGACGGTGAGCCAACAAACACTGGCCCACACGGTGGAATTATACGGCGATTCGAATTGCTGTTAAAAAGACCATTGGTTCGTTTGCCTTCTACACTTCAACGAACTTCCGTTTCGGCATTTGTTTGAAGCTTTGGATAAATCAACCAGCGCTGGACCAAGATCGGCAACCGGAAAACTGAGCCGTCAAATCGAAACTTGTGAAACTTTTCCGGTAAGTTATTGCTATCACTCATTTATTATAATTGTCAACCATTTTTAATTATTTTATTATTATACATTTTCAGGTGGTGGACGGCTTCCAGAAAATTGAGTTGCAAAATATGCCCCGCTCCAGAAAAAAATTGAATTTTCCACCGATTCGAAGTACTTATACGCCATGGCCCATGCAATTTCTAGCGGCGTGGTTTCGGTGGATCTGGCTAACATCAAACCAGGGAAAATTGTACATTCTCGGTGGCTCACCAAGGCCGCTAGATTATTACGATTATATGTGACAACGGAAAATCCAGATGCAAATTTAAGAATTCTGGTTGAATTTATAATTAAATGTTATGTGCCAATGAACTTCAATATCAAGTATTACAGCTCTGTCGTGTACGGCAGTGCATTATTTTTCAACTTCATTAGTTGGTCACAATTTCTAGAACCTCGTTTACGCAAAATTGTCAATCAAGTAATTACAGATAATTCATATTATGCGCATTCGTAAAATATCGTGTTATCAATGTTGTTTGATGTTAGCAAAGAAAAGCGCGACTGTGCTATCAACATAATTCTACGCTATCGAACAGATGTTGACGACCCAACGCAACTTAGAGCTTATAAAAAACAAGATATAAAGTTTAATTGCACAAGTTACACGGAAATGATCAATATGAATGACATAAATAACGTACATTGAAAGAATATTTAAATCAAGATGTTCCACCGTTTAATGATCCAAAAATTCCATCACACATACAAGGAACGGAACGACATGTTCAATTGCTAGCTAGCGTTTCCAAACGGGTTATACCGGAAAATGTAGAGGCTGTTATGGCGACGACATTAGAGAGCCGTGCGAAATTGCCCAGACTTGAAAGTAAAAAAGACTTCAAACAATAATTTTTTTAGTTTCTTTTCTATAACTAACTTAAATTAATTTTTTCATTTACATATGTTTTGACTAAATAAATTTCAAAAGGGAAAAAATAGATATTATTATAAATAAATAATAAATATTATTATAAATAAATAAATAAAAATAAAGAAAAAACATAGCCATTTCGCTGATTTTTTCATGTAAAGGCCAAAAATGGTGATTTTTTGAAATGTTTGTATGGGGAACCCCACAGGGGGGTTCCAGGGGGTGTGCCACTGGCATGGGAGAGTCAAGCTTCCAAAGTTAGTGGGGGTCGGTCATACATTTGGACTCGATTGGAGCACTCTAAATGGGTCAAAGTGGGATTTTTCAAAATTTGCCCCTACCCAAAAGTTCGACCCCAATTGGGGGACATCAGAATTCGTTATAGAGGTGTGGTTCCTTCGGCAAAGTTTCTTATTTTGATCCCTAGAATACGATTTTCACAGAGCATTGAGCGATTTTTAAATCGACCCGCCCTAATACACATATATGTTTGTACATATTTACACGTATATATCTGCGTTATATTTGGAATTGTTTTGGTGTTTAAGAGTTTAATGTCTTTTCCACGTAGGTTCTTGAGTTGGATAGTGGCCGCAAACTTACTAATATTCATATTATTTATAGTAACTTTGGTCTCTTTGTTTTGGAGTTTTATGTAAAGTTTACTACTTATTTGATTTTGTTTACTTTTTTACATTCAATAAATTCGTGTTTTTGTTATAAAATTTTGCCAACAAATAATAATTTTTAAAATTTCAAATGCAGTATTTGAACGATCTTTTCAAGTAAGAGTCTCCAGACTATGGAATCCACTCCCAAATTCAACAACTTAGGTTGATGTTTTAAAATAACAAGAAAATTGCAATGCTACCCAGTTATATTAATATTATACTTTCTTTTAATTTAATATATTTATACTTAACCAAAATAATTAATACAATTTAAAAAAACATAATGAAAATGTACTTTACATAGCATTTTAAGTTTATAACTTGTAATCGAATATGGCTCGATTATAAATAATTTTCAATAAAAAAAATAAATACTGTACCGATACGCACTCACGATGAACACACGTTTTTCAATTTTGAAGACTAAGCGTAAACTGAGAAAAAATATAAACTCAAAGCGAAGACATCTCAAGTTAAGAATAACAATTAACAGTTATGTTAAGAATAATCTCAAAATAGTAAATCAAAAATGCATTGATGCATCCTATATTGCTCCCTTTGGAGTCATAAGGGAGATATCAACGTTCTTTTCATACTTAGAAGTCTTGCTCCTTTATTGCTCCATTTGGAGTAATAAGAGAGGTATCAACGTTTTCTTTTCGTAGAAGTCATTGCTCCATCTGGAGTAATAAGGGAGACTTAACCCATTTTGGTCAGGTTTTTAAACCCAGTTTTCAGGCTTTGTTGTTTTTGATCAAATTAAGAAAATTCCAGAGTTTCAGATTTTTCCCATTTTCCGTTTTCCGGCTACAAGGTGGTCGAAAAATCGACCAATGGCCTAATATGTATACAAAAATTTAAAAATTTAGAATAAATTATTTTAGCTTTAAATTCAGCACAATATGCCTTGAGAGTGTTCCTGTGAAGTTTGGTACTGAAAGAACATAGGGGCGCGGCACCTTCCACCTTCCAGAATATTCCTTTGAAGTTTGGTACCGATAGAATATGGGGGCGTGGCACCTTCCATGCAACTCTTATTTTCGATATCGAATAGCTTTGGAATAACATGTTTTACAGTCACAAAATTCGGTATTCAAGCTCAATTTACACGTATTGTTTCAATGGTAATATTTTATAGGCGTTAGACAAGGGGCGTGACACTTTTTGACACACATTCAAACTTTTTGGTAAAAATTTCAAAATATAAGGTCACACATCAAAGAATTCGAAACGAATATAAAATTTATTAAACAATTCAAATGTTTAACATTTAATAGCTTAGTACAAATGTCGCATAACATTGAAACTCAGTATAAAGATACTTATTTGTCATATCTTCTACCAGAAAATTAATACGGGCATTAGAAAATAGGATGTGAAGGAGTAGAAACGCGCGTAGGGTCTCGCTAGTATAAAATAAATGAGTTATTATTTACATTTATTTATTTATTGGACATACTTTTTATGACTTTGATATTCATATTATGATATTGTCCAAAACATTTTGTGTGCAAATGTAAATTGCATTTTTTTCATATAAGTTTTTCTAAATGGTATGCTTGTGGCATACAACGCATCTCCGAGGCTTTTTCTCTAGTTGATATCAATGACGTGCTCAAGTTTGTTAACTTGAGGCAAACCAGCCGGTCTTTCCTATTCATCTATATCTGAGTCCACTTCTGGATCCGCCACTTATAAGTTTCTTTCGATCTAAACTGTAACTGTGATATTGGCTTGTGTTTGTTTATTTAAGCCACAAGACATTGCACTTTCCATGCATTCAATTTCGAATTGCTGATAGTGTTTACCCACAATGACCACACCATTTCCTACTGCGAATGTCAACGCGATAATTTGCGACCCCATTGAAGTGTAAATCGACTCCACCCATATTGATATTATAGTTATATTTGTTTGAGTTATGACGACGTACTACTTTCTCATATGATTATATCGGAGAGCAGACTTTATTGGCACAATGGAATCGTAGTTACTAGCAATTGTTACTTGGGTGGTGTTGTAACAACGCACGAAGTTGAGTTCATTCCTCTTGCCAAAAATGATATTCATTTCCCCACCTTTTGCTGGGTTTGTCAACTCAGCGCCATATACCCGATTTGAACGTTGCCGATTGCAACTGAACGTTTGAACCGGTTACATAAAATTTTCGAACGTTAGAACCGGTTACATAAAATTTTCTCTCATTTAGCAAACAGAACAATTGGTAAGAGGTAAAAAAGTTGTCGAAGAAAACAGTGTATCTTTCTAGATGGTCAACGTTGTGAGTAAATCTCAAAACAACATATGCGCCAAGTCCAATGCCCATGTTGTAAGCTTCAACTGTACCACTCTACGGTATAAAGAAAAACATGCACCCATCGCTTGAACACCAGTATTTGAATCTAAAATGGATTGATTTTCCTATAAACATTTTACATGAAAGTTTCCCAAAGTTGGGTACCATTTGTTAGTCAATTGACAATGCGGGCTTAAAAATTCCATTAAATTAATAACATGTTAAAATGTTAAAATAAAGTATACATATTAGGCCAGTGGTCGAAAAATCGACCACCAATATTCCAACAAAAGTAGCACGTAGGTAAATTAACCTGAGATGTCCAAAACCGACTGATTCTCATAATTTAGTCTTATGGCTGTCTGCTTATGTAAATAGTTTTATTATTCATTACATTTATTAGATTTTTTTTATTTTTCCTAAATGGTCCAAAAAAGGTGTTTTTTTTTTACGCTTACCTGAGTAGGTTAAATGGAAAATTTGTAAATTGTTATGTTTTTTCTGAATTTCCATTTAACCAAATTGTGTTAATGCGATAAGAGTTTGAAAAAATTTTGAATTATTTTTCCAGAAATAAATTTTAAAGTTAGTGGTCGAAAAATCGACCAGCTGACCAAAATGGGTTAAATAACATTGCTTACCAAATTTTTTTTAATGAATATCAAGAGATGGCTGTTTTCAAAGTTTTAAATCTAAACAAAATATTTTAAGGTTTTTCTCAACTTGGAGTTTGTTTACTTTTATTGTGAAAAAAAAAAACAAAAAAGCGTTAAAACTAAAAATAATTTTGCAAAAGGAGTAACCTTAGATTCCATTTTAATGCGAGAACCAAAAATTAGTTAAATTGAAAGCATTTTTGGATTCATGTTTTCGTTCCTCATTAGTGTGGAATCAACCACTTAGTATAAATGAGTAAAGTATATCTTCGGCTTGACCAAAGTAAAAATACCCCACGCCTCTTTTAGAATTTTCAATTTTGGGGTGTACGGGAGGTGGGCGTATTCGTCGAGGGATCAAGACCATTTTTTGTACACGCTTTGACAAAAGACAGAAATCCTCTAAGAATGCTTAATAGCTGACACCTGCCGTGTAAGCTCTATTCAACTTCCTCCATGGCGAGGAGTCATAGTTTCTAGAAAACAAATCCCAATAAAATGTTTTCAGGACTTAATATCATGAGCAATCATGATAATATCAATATCATGTTCTTTTATCCATATCCTTCGAACAATCGACAGTGTTCGTTCAATTGCGTCGATTTTTCATTAGAAGTTATTTTGAAGAAACTAATATTTTGGAATATAATTAAAACACAGACCTTTTTCAAAGCATTCACCAGCCAAGATTCAAAATTGCCATAACGCCATGTAAAATTAATTACTTTCCTTAGACATGACCTTGATCACTGCTATTACTTTTCCTATGTATCATACAGATTTTCAAAATGAATACTTTACAACGTCGGAAAATCTTTTCCAGGATTCAAATTTACTAATCTGCTTCCGATACTACCAATATTTGAACATTTATTTTGAGGATAAATTCAACTCACCTTCATTGGTCTGAAGCGAGACCCTTCTAAAATATCTAGCTTATAGGATATGCCAGCTTGGTTGTATTTAGCGCATATTATTTATTTTTATTATTATTTATTATTATTATTATTTATTATTATTATTATTTATTAGTATTATTATTATTTATTATTATTATTATTATATTATTATTATTATTATTATTATTATTATTATTATTATTATTATTATTATTATTATTATTATTATTATTATTATTATTATTATTATTATTATTATTATTATTATTATTATTATTATTATTATTATTATTATTATTATTACACTGGTTTACAGCCAATATGTACTTTGAATGCCACTATCCTTTTCTCATGTAAAATCGGTCGCTAATTCCGAAAAAAAAATTTTTTTTTTTTCTGTCACTCCGTTTTCGAGATATTGCCCACTGTAGGGTTTTCAACGAAAAAAAAAAGTTGGTTCCACTTAATTGCATATATCTCCAGAACCAACAACAGTAATCAAACAAATGATATATCAAATAAAAGCTAATAAAATTTCTTACAAACAATGCAAACACCATTTTTTGGTCGAGTTGTTAGTTTTGGCGGAATAAATTCAAATTTCGGGGATTTTTTTTATTTTTCAGAAAAATTTCCAAAAAAAGACAAAATAGTTGCAAATTTCGTTAAGAAATCAAAATATTTTATTACTTTTGATATTTTTTACTAAAAGCCTTTATTTTTCCAAAAAAAAATAAGCTATTGTTGAAGAAAATCTATTGAGAAATGAAAAAGTTGTGTTTAATGGAACGAAATTACCCAAATTGTGTGATTATCAATTTATGCATTTGGACTTATTTTATTGCCATAAAAAAAAAAAATGAGAACTAAAGGTTGTTGTAATAAAATCATATATTCTTCATTTTTATTGTTTTTTAATAATTTACATTATTTTTACATTATTTAAATTGTATATAATTATTATTAATAATTTTTATTGTTGCATTAAATCATTTATATTGTTAGTTACATTGTAAATAATTTTTATTTATCATTCAGAAATTCAAAATGATTAGAATTCTTGTTATGTCGTTTATTTAATTCGGGATCGGTTTCTCTGATGAGAAACCAACAATAGTCGCCCATCATTCCTTCGTCCCAAAATCCTTGTTACCGATTCTCAATTGCTTTCATCTATTGGTGGAATCTTTCCCCATGCTCGTCGCTCTCGTCACCGAGATTCTTCGGAAAAAAATTCAAATGGGAGTTTGAATAAAAACAGTTTCTAATTGGTCATCTTTATTTATAATATCGATAACTAGACGCTCCGTATGGATAAACTTCACCGAAGGAAATGCTGTCACTAATTTGTCTTGGATGAATGCCAAAGTTTGTAAATCACAATGAATGGCGTTAATGGTATTAGGGTTGATGGTGTCCGTTAGGTATTTTATTAAGGTGTCAGTAGTGGCAAAATTTATGGTGTGTCGGATAAATTTTTGAAATATTATTTTTGTACCTTTAAAGCTGTGGGTTGTTCAAGATAGGATAAACTGGTTTTTAAACTGGTTTATTGGGAATTTAATTGTCTTTAAGAAAGTTCACTGTGTACTGTTGTGTCGACCGAGATGTCCGTCATTGCGTTAAGGTATTGCCTGCTCAAAGCATCAGCGACCTTGTTTTCTTTTCCTGGTTTGTAGTGGAAGGTGGGTGCAAATTCTTCAATAAGCGCGTGCCATCTTTTAATTTTGGAATTTGGGTTGCGATCGGAAATCGCGAAAGTCAGTGGTTGGTGGTCGGTAAAAATATGAATATTTGTTATTCCATACAGATAATGCCTTAAAGCCTGTAGAGCTCATACTATAGCTAATAACTCCCGCTCATTAGTTGCGTAGTGTTCTTCTGTTTTCGCAAGTGTGCGTGAAATCATTGTAATGGGTCTACCCTCTTGTCACAGCACTGCTCCCAATGCTACACTTGAAGCGTCTGTTGTTAGTTCGAATGGCTTAGTATAGTCTGGGTGTGCTAAAAGAACATGTTCAGAGGCCAGGATAATTTTTCAAAGGCAAGACATGCTTCTTCGTCAAATTCTATTTTTTTGTGTTTCGAGTGTTTGGTTCCAATATGACCATTTTCACCGCGGAGGTACCTAGTAAGAGGCTTTGCTATTTGAGCATAGTCCCTAATAAATCGTCTGTAATACCCTGATAACCCAAGGAATGAACGCAGTGATTTTAATGTTTTGGGTTTTTCGTAGTTAAGGATAGCGTGAACCTTATCGGGGCATGTTTTTATACCGTTTTCAGAGACAATAAATCCAAGAAATTCTACTTCTGTTTGAAAAAATTTGGATTTTTCGGGTGAGACTCTCATTCCTGCTTTTTCGAGTTTCTGAAGTATTTTATTTATGTGCTGTAAGTGTGCATTTTCATCTGGGTAGTAAATTATGATGTCGTCATTGTAAACATGACATATCTTTCCTATGTCTTCCCTTAGGATGTCGTCTATTGCCCGTTGAAAAATGCTAGGTGCATTTTTCAGTCCAAAAGGCAAGCGACAAAATTCGTATTTGCCGTTATTAACATTGAAGGCCGTTTTTTGTCTATCGGCTTGGGCAAGTATGATTTGATGGAAACCAGATTTCAAATCAAGGGTGGTAAAAAATTTCGATTTGCCTAGATTAGCTATTATTACAGATGTATCTGGTATGGGTTATATGTCGGAGATCGTACATTCGTTAATTTTTCGGAAGTCAATTACCATTCGTAATTTTTGCTTACCATTTATGTCAGTTCCCTCTTTGTTAACTACGTGTATAGGGGAGTTGAATGGATTGAATGGAGTTGAATGGATTTTTGGATTATACCATCGCGCAGTAAAGATTTTATTTCTTCATTGACAAATTCAGCTGCTGAAATTGGGTAAGGGTAACCTCTTGTGTAAATTGGGTTTTCTGTTTTGGTTTTGATGGAAGCTTGCACTGCAGTGTTATAAGGTAGAGCTCTATCGGGGTCTGCAAAGGCATTTGCATTTAATGAAATTATAGATTGGAGACGATTGAGCAGATGTGGTGGAACTAAATTGAAATTTAGGTCAATTGAGTTAATTTCTTGATAGTTTTGATGCGACAAAAATTCTTTGCCAGTTTTGTGGTAAAGAATACCTTTTTTTACGTCTATTAAGGCCTCGATGTTTCTGAGAAAATCGTAACCTACAATACCGTCGAAATTTTTAAGAGCGGGTAATAGATAAAAGGTTGCTGTTTGGTTCAAAATGTTTACTTTACATTCCTGTTCTATAATGTTCGTTCCATTAACGGAGCTTACTTTAAAAGGTTTCACGACTGCTTTAATATTGTTTAAAAAACTATGTGGCTTAATGTAATTCTTGGATGCCCCGGTATCTATTAGAATACGAAGCTCTTGACCGTTTTTGTTTTTTTTGTTATGAAAGGCAAGAGCGACGTTAGCCTAAAAAATTTATTTCTTCGGTTTCAGTCTGTTCGTCATTTTCATAGACACTTCCTACATTTTCCTCGTCATAAACAGAATCTTCAACATCAGGGTCATTCAAAGGCTCTCCCAGCATGCAATTGATTCTTTGCATTTTTTGTTGCATCGTATTAGTGCGTCCGGAGGAAATTTGTTCTCGTTCTCGCTTAACAGCGCGATTATGGGAATCGTACTATTGCGATTGATATTGTTGTTGGTATTGTAGTTGCTGTGGCTTGAATTATTGTTATTTTTTCTGTAACCAGACGAGCCTGGGTCAATTTCCATTAGTATAGGTTTATCCCCTGACTGCTTTGGTCTATAAGATGGGTGAGAGTTGTAATTAAGGTTTTTTGGAGGTAGTAATTGTTGTTGTGGTCTGTTACTTTTGATTAAATTGCCCGCAGCAAATATTTTGGCAAAATCATGTCTTCTTTGATTTGTTTCCAACTCTTGAGCGGTTGCCAAAGCCGAAGGTAGATCAGCTGGCTTTGCTGAAAACAAAATATCGCACAATGGTCGCCGCAAACCAGAGATAAAAACTCGAAGGGCGTTTTCTCGTGCGCGTTCATTAAGTACACTAACTACGTCTTCGTTATTACTATGTGTCATCTTATTTTTGTCCAGTATTAAAGTCAGTTGCTTGTCCACGTTGTCATAATAGTCAATAAGAGAACGGTTGCCTTGGCGAAGAATGCTTAGTTCGTTTTCCAGGACATGGATTGGTCTTCTGTCCGAGTAACATAGATCTAGCCTTGCAATTATGGCCTTAAAACTAAGAACTGTATTAAAGGAGGAAAGCGTTGCGTTAGCAGAACCGGTAATTTTGTTTCTAAATATTCCCATTGCTATATAGTAGTGTTCCGAACCTTCCTTATAATAATTCATGGCGAAATGCGCTGCTTCTCGCCAAGCTGGGTATGCTGAAGCATTTCCGTTAAATTCTGGTAAAGATTTAATAAGATCTAAAGTTGTACTTTTGTTTTGTACATTTGGTATAATAGTAACTGGAGCATATGACTCCACACTTGGTAAGCTCAATTGGCTAATAGCGTTTGTAATGCCTTCCAGCTGTGCTGTAAGGCGACCATTCAATGCTGCATTAACTATGGTAAGTACTTGTTCTCTAGTTACTTCCATTTTTTTTAAATTTAATTGAGACGAAAGGGAGAAGAGGAAAAACAAAAAATTTCGAAACAGAAAATTAACTGTTAACAAACAACCAAACAAAAATTAACTGTTTATAACAAAGATTCAATGAAAGTTAGAAAACAAAAATCTCACAGTGATATTTTTTTGCAATAATCACACAAATAAAATAAACCGGAGACTTTAAATACTTGAAATCAATCACTTTCACACAAAAATTTCTTGTTTATTTATTATATATTTTTATAAATGAAGACTCTGATCCGTACTTACATACAAATTATTATATTCATCTTAATAAATTTTGAATACAGGAATGTTTACAAAAGATTGGTTCTCTGCTGCTTTGGTATGTTGCTTTTTTTGGTTTGTTCGTTTCCTTGGTTGCTTCGCCTTTTCTCTTTGTAAGATGTAATGAATTGTTTTTCTTCTGATTTTAGTAGATGTCTTTAATTGCTTTTGGCATTTACTTGCTTAATTTTTCTTAAACACTTTAAAAATTTTAATGCTTCTTGCATTTATTTTAAGTCACTTTTCAATGTCTCTCGCATTTACTTGTTTGATTCATAAAGTTAATATTTTTTTAAAACTTTTTTGAAGAACTTTTAGTGCTTTTGAATTTATTTTATTTAATCACTTTTCAATGCTTTTTGCATTTTTAAAAATGTTTATTTTGTAAGATTCAATCACGTTGGGCGCCAGTTAACAGATCGGGTTTTCCCAGTATAAACGAAGATCAGGAGTTCTTTATTAGTATGTAATTTATTTGATTGTTTCAACTGTTTATAACAACATGAAATTTGGAACTGAAACAATGAACTTTTACTAGCAAAAACAGAACTAATTTTATCATAAGAAGAGGAAGAAGAATAATAATAATAAGAAGAAGATTAATATTAAGAACATAGACTTCTGGGAATAAGTTGGAGAGCGCTAGATCCTGAGAAAATGCATCGTTCTGCATTTCTCACTGTTGCATGGTCTGAATTATTTCGCGAGCAGCTGGTGGTTAAATTGTCACGTACAGCGCTCATGTTACTGTTGGCTATTGTTGTCTGTCGCTACCGCTATTGTTGAATGTTAATACGTGGTCGTTTTAGCATGCAGCGCTCAGGTTGCAGGTTGGCTAATGTTGTCTGTCGCTGTCATTATTGTTGACTGTTAATGTGTGGGAGTATTAGCATGTGACATTAACTTGTATTTACCCCTCAAGGACTTACATAAATAAAGGGCATAGAATATTGCTTCGCTTTCCGCTGTAAAAATTGAGCTAAGTGCTAAGTTGAGACAGTCTTATTGTATTTAGGTTGTTATCGACAACTGCATAGGCGACACCCGTGTGGGTTTTTGATCCTTCGGTGAAGTAAAGTTTCCAGTTATTGTAGGAGTTTATTGTTTATTTAAAATGGGTACTAGCATCAAAACCAATGTCTAGAGCACTTTGCGTGATGTGGTGAATTGCTAATGTGCCTTTTGGTGTTTTCGCTGTGATAAGTTTTTTCGGAAACAGATGGATCGGTAGGCACTAGAACTTTGTGGATTAAATAGGCTGAGACTGTTTTTACTCGGTGGTAGGAAGTCCTGTTTCGGTTAAAATGTTAACAATGGGAGTCGATCGGAAGGCACCAATGCTGAAGCGAGCGGCAGCGAACAAAGAATAACAAAGAAGGACTTTTTTGAGAAAAGTAAAGAACATTTTTGACAAACTACGCGTTGCCGAAACATGTTTCATACCGTCTGAACAGAGATTTAGAAGTTTATCTGTTGGCACAATCGATAGTTTTTATTCGCAATAAGCGTTGCCATAAGAATAAAGGCGAAAACAATCCCGCATTGCGTGACATGCGTTAGCATGGAGAAAATTGTTCTATTTAATTTTTTATTATTATTTTTTTCCACAAATTATAGTGGTTTATTTTTTTGAAAAACAAATAATAAATTAAATTCCAGCTCAGCGAGTAAATAATGCAATTTTTCAAACAATGGAAATCTAAATTCTATAGAACGCTATGCCTTGCTATGCTATGCTAATTTTTCACTGTTATCTTTTAAACATTTTCATGAATTTTGATTTCTATTTAACAGTGCGTGACTGTTTTCACCTTAAGAATTAACTGAATTGTACCAAATAACTGCTACGTACATATATTTTGCTACTTAGAAAATGCATTGAGTGGCAGCACTATTCGCAATATTAAGTAACTCAACACAGAATGAGTTGAGAATGAGAATGAGAACACTACCCAATTTGAGTTTGAATAGACATTGAATTGTGAAAATTCACAAATGACTAGTCTCGAAGGGTTTTTCAATGGAAAACCCATAAAAATTCCCATATTATTTAGAATTTGTTGAGCATTTTTCCATGCATATTTTAACATTATTTCGTGCATTTTTGCATGCATTTTTTGAAAAATTTTGTGCATGTTTTTTCGAGCCCTAGTAATAATAGTAATAAGCATTACCAATAGTAATAAGCATTACCAATAGTAATAAGCATTACCAATAGTAATAAGCAAGTTATTATAAATAAACAATATAATCAAAGAATAAATAATTTAACTTAAATTACTAATGAATTCAAAATTTAAATTTAAAAATTTAAATTGTAATGAGGAAAGATGGTTATGTTAATGAAGAGTTAATACTAAATATTCAATATAGGTTAAGACAAATAAAAGAAGAGTTAATAAATATAAAATTTGCCATACAATGGGTCAAAAACGATATAATAAATTCAATGTTAATATCACATAATGAAATAAAAACAGCAATTAACATTTTTAATAATGAAAATTTCACCTTCTCCACTATGGAAGAGGAGTAAAAATTTACTTAAGTAAATTATTAACAAACATGACGACATTCTTGTACGTCATTAAAGTTCCACTTACATCAAATTTTAATTATAATAAAATCCTTATCAAACCAGTAACGAAAGGTAATAATGCAATAAGATTATTATTTAATGAAGTAATTCAGAATGAAAAAAGTTTGTTTGGAATACAAGAAAAATGTTTAGAGTATAACTCGTTATCAGTGTGTAAGCTAGGGATGCCTATCGAAAAATTATATCGATGTTTTTCTCGATACGATGCATCGAAATTATACATCGATACCATTCGATATATCACATGGCATGAAAACATCGATATATTTTTTCGATGCATCACCTAAAAACATCGATGTTTCTACTTTTTTTCAGGGACCGTAAATGTTATGACTTTTTGCCAGAAAGTCAACAAATATTAGTTATTTTTTTACCGATTTTTTTGGTCAAAAATAAAAGTTAAAGTTTAACTTTTATTTTTTCAGTAAAAGTTAAAATATGACTTTTATTTTTGCGGTCAGAAATATAAGTTAAAATTTGACTTTAATTTTTTCGCAGTTGTTTTGCAGCCTGAATTTATTTGCCGTGCTTCTTTTAAAATTTAACATAAAAACTTTCCATAATAATATGGTTGGATTTTCGCGATTTTTCGCTTGTTTGAATATGACCTTTATTAATATTAAATTATTTTACTGTGCAACACAACTTTCTTAACAGGAACTAAACCACTTGAAGATGAAAACTAGACGAAAGAAAATTATTTTCGGCGCCCTAGGCTACAGTTGTATGTTATAATAATAGTAATGGTAAATTAATATTCTTATCACTTATTTACTGGTAAAATTAATTCATTTGAGTGAATGATTTGGATAAGATGCCAAAGGTAATTAAAAAATTAGCAATACTCTTTTAACATTTTTGAGATTCCAACATAAAAGTCAAATTTGAACTTTTATTTTTGACCGAAAAAATAAAAGTAAAATTTGAACTGTTATTTTTGACTCAAAAAATAAAAGTAAAATTTTAACTTTTATTCTTGACCGAAAAATATAAGTCAAATTTTAACTTATATTTCTGACCGGAAAAAGAGAAGTCATGTTTTAACTTTTATTTTTCACTGAAAAACGTTTCAAAGCAACGTTCAAAGCTTTGCAAAAACTACAATTTATGAAGGCGTTTTCCCTTTAGTCTGTTTCTTTGTTGATTTAAAGTCAACAAGTCAGTTGGAAAAAAGGCTCTCAGAGGGAACTGAAGTTGCTTTAACTGATAAATATTTGAATGCCAATTTATACAAAACAAAACAAAAAGTCCTTTCTTATCTCCAAAGGATTTTCGTTCAAGCGCCCTACGGGACCTCTTAAATAAATTGACAATTCATCATATAGAATACTTCTAGTTTCAGTAGGTTTCCAGCGAACTTTTAAGCAAGATTACAAGAAATTACAGAGAAAAGAAACTTGGGAACAAAATAATATGAGAAACAAAGAAACACGAGAAACGTTTGAGAGCGAATGCAAACGCGAGGTTGCAAAATATGTTCCTCTTTTCAATGCACACATTACACACCTCGAGTATACTACACTCACCAGTGACGAATGAGCGAGTTCACTAGCTATCGTTAATCACCACTGGTAATCCACCAGATTACCTGCAATGCAATTAACTCATGAATTTAACCCGGGGATGTCATTGCCGGTAATGATTCAATTACTCTCGCATTACCATTCACCAGCTGTTTCATGATTCCATTACTCTCTGCATTACCATTCACTAGCTGTTTCATGAGGTACACTCATCATTCCTTTTGTTTTATACAGTTTATGTGGAAGAAAAAACAAATGAAATAAATGTATTTGCATTACCTGCTACATTACCTCGGGTACTAGAATTCACTAGCTATTTTTCATGCATGATATCATGACCGTTAAAAGACTAATTGTGATTGCCAGTACTGGAGGGAAAGTATGTTAATAGCGTAGTGTTTGTGGCCGCATACGAACAAATTGTCAATACATTGAAAAAATACATCGATGCATCGAAAAAATACATCGATGCATCGAAAACTTTAACACATCGAAATAAAAAAACATCGATATATCAACATCGAAATTTTGTGAAGAAAACATATTATAATTAAATATTTTATTTTATTCCTTTTTCGCCATAGGCCATAGTTTGGCATTTATCTGGATTTAAAAAACATATTATTTTTAGAACACCAAACTTCAAGGGATTTCAGATCGGCCTGGAGTAGGTCTGAATTATCTTTAGCATTTATTGTTCTGTATATTTTCATATCATCTGCATAAATTAACAAATGAGAATGTTTAATAACGTGAGTAACATCATTACCCTCCAGTTCGCCTCACCAGTGACGAATGAGTGAGTTCACTAGCTATCGGTAATCACCACTGGTTACCCACCAGATTACCTGCAATGGAATTCACTCATGAATTTAACACGAGGATGTCATTGCCGGTTATGATTCCATATCTCTCTGTATAACCATTCACTAGCTGTTTCATACTTCATACGTTACTGCTCACTATGTTTTCACTAGCTATCGCTCACCATTCCTTTTGTTATACAGTTTATGTGGAAGAAAAAACAAATGAAATAAATGTATTTGCATTACCTGCTACATTACCTCGGGTACTAGAATTTACTAGCTACTATTAATGCATGATATCATGACCGTATAAAGACTAATTGTGATTGCCAGTACTGGAGGGTAATGGCTTAAATAAACAGAAGTGGAACAAGGTGACTACCTTGAAGAACACCTGATTCCGCAAAAAATGCAGACGACAAAACCTCCGGAATCGTATTTGATAAGATTGTTCAGTCAAATACGATTGAATCCAGCTAACAAAATATTGAGGAAATCCCATTGATTTAAGTTTTAATAGAATCAAACTGTGTGGTAATTTATCAAATGCTTTACTAAAGTCAGTATAAATGCAGTCAACCTGGTTACCAGATTCAATTGTATTGAGGCTGTTGTAAAATCGAGAAGATTAGACACAGTGGATCTGCCATTAACAAAACCATGCTGACGAGTTGTTATGACTTCTCCGCAGTGAATTTTTACCCGATCATACACGATACGCTAAAAAAGTTTTAGAATCGATGAGAGCTTGGCAATAGGCCTGTAGTTAATAACGTCATTCCTGCAACCTTTTTTATAAATTGGACTAATGTACGATTTTCCAAAATATTGGAAAACGACTTTCGTTGATTGATTTGTTGAAAAGCAAAGAAAGTGGTTGACACAAAATTGAACCGCATTGAGTTAACACTGCGGCAGGAATTCCATCGGGTCCAGCATTAAAGTCCTCATCGATCGATCCGATATACTTTAAGATATCCTCAGAGGTAAATGATATAGGCTCCAAAGAAACTTTTGGTCCTGAATTCATATATTCAAAATACTCTTCATCAGGATGGAAAGAATCAGAACAAAATAATTCTTTGAAAAGATTGGCAAACAAGCTACAAATTATAACGGGATTGTCACTAAATCCATCAATGATTTTGAATGACGAAGGGAATCCATCAGATTTCTTCTTTGTGTTTATGAATCCCCAAAATTTCTTTGGATCAGACAATATCCTTAACTTAATATTGTCTAAATATTGATGATATAATGCAGCTGCACTATTTTCAAATTCCAGAAACAAACATTTGTAAGTTTCCAGGTCATTTAAGTCTTAGCTACAGACATATTTCTTCCAGGCCCTATTCCTGTTGTTGCGAAGAGTTTTCAAATCCTTTGTATACCAGGGATACGCAGAATTTTTCGCAATTTTGGGGCTGTATGGCACGGATTGAGAAAACATAGCAAAGAGCTCCATATAAAAACAATTAATGGAATCATCAAGATTATTTCCATTTATGTACTCTAAAATAACATTGAGCTTGCTATGAAGTAAATGATTCAACTTCAAAAAGTCACCTTTTTTAAAGTTTAATTCATAACCTTTTCTATTGAACTCGAATTTCCTATATTTTCTCTGTCAGATTTGTACCAGATGCTCAATGGTGGATGGTATTCATCAACAGTCGTTAGAGCATGGACGGCCCTCTTAGCAATGACATTGTTACTGTCTGTAGTTAAGACCAGGTCAAGAAGTCGATTAAGACTATTGTAAATACAACTTACTTGTTGTAGGTCGGAACAACTCCGCCTGGTGGTGATGATGGTAAGCCACTAGCCTGTTCCAAGCCAGTGAAAAGGAGGAGGGTTGTGTCATGCGAATTTGGACTACGGTTCAATTATGTATGTCACGTTAAAAGATAGGTTGCCATGAGCCCTCGCTTTGAGATGCAAAATCATGGAAGTGGGACATAAATCTGGTTATTGTACCTGCGTATCCGTAGCAAATGATATAAAACATACTGTTAGCACGGGGATAGTCAGTAAACCTGGTTTAGCAACTGATAATTACCGACAAGAATAAAAATCTGATATTCTCTATGGGCTTATGAGAATAAGTGATGATAAATAAATTTCCAACGATAAGGGAGTATGACCGGGATACTAAGATAAGCTTGCTTATCAAGTCATGTGTGCTTAAACTATCAATTCATGTCTGGTTTTTGTTGGAAGCTCATTCCAAGGTGGAAACCCCTTTTGCCCGGGGGGACTATCGTGGGCTGGCCCTTCGGGAGTTTCGTGCTGGCTGTGGTAAGCTTAATGTCGCAAGCTAGACAACGAGTCGTCGTGGCGTTGCGTCTCTGTACAACCAGGCTGGCATATCCTATATGCAAGAGATTATAGATAGGTCTCGCTCCTCACCAATGGAGGTGGATTGAATTTAACCTCAAATTACATGTCCACAAATTGGTACTGGGGATTCGGTAGATGAGTAAGGTGTTTATGGCAGAACTGGCAAATGGCGCCTTGTCATAGTATGCTATTAATACCTGGAAACGCGAATCCCTAGGGCACTTGTCATGCCCGGAAAATAATTAATTTTTATATGGCGATAATGGCGATCGACTTCTGCATGATATGATTGAAAAGAAAGGTTACTCAGTAGAAATCTTGGGTGCTGAGTGCCTGGAAACTGGTCGATAAATTTAATTGTATTCCTAAAACCATTGGACTTGAGAAGCAACTCCTAATAGACATGTCGGCCCTATGATCCTGCACACCGACAAGTTCGATGGATGTAAGTCCTGAGAATGCTTCTGTTGAGAGTTGATTTCGAAAGTCCAAGACTCCTCGCCATGGATCAAGTAGAGTTAAACCGAACAGGTAGGCATCTTCTTTAAAAACAGGTACACAACTGTAGGTCGGAACATATCGCTCATTTGCGAGAAGAACGTCATAAAACAAAAAAAGTCATTTTGCAGAAAACGCATTTAAAGTTTTCATCGTGTTTTTACGATTAATCTATTTATCAAAAGTCAGTAAACGCCTATTAAGCGGATGCACTATTTAACTGTTTCAGCATATGTGTACTTGAATAGACGTTAATTATAATTTAAAGAGGTTTTATTAAGCAAAAAAGTTGTGCACTTTGGATTATGACGTTCTTGTTGCTAAAAAAAAGCATTAGAGTGTCCTAAATAAAAATGTGTCGTTATTTCTAGCAAAAAAATACATATTTCTTTAGATATCTAAACATTGAAGTTGCACTAAATAAAAATGCCAACATAAATATAATTGGAACTTTGTTTTTATTGATATTAAATAATATATGAGGAATAATAATATTAAATTTCATAGTCTTGTAACTAAAAACAATTCAAAATGTAATGAAATGAAATGGAAACTTAAATTTTTACATAACATAATATAATAGGAACTTTGATTTTATTAATAATAAATAATATTTGAGGAATTATAATATTAAAATTCACAGTCTTGTAACTAAAAACAATTCAAAATGTAATAAAATAGAAACTTAAATATTTTTTTCCTCAACATAAAATTCATATTAAATTCATAAATTCTCATAGAATGGTCTATAAAATGGTGGGATGAGTTTCTTATTAAGTAAGTCAATTAAATCGTCTTTCTTTTTTTGTGAAAGTCCTGGTTTTTCAAAGAAAGCTTTGCTTAAGTTGACAACAATATTATCGTTTTTTTTTTGCCTTTTGATAACAATAGCGTTCTTAAAGTCACTTTGCGCATACGAAGTTTTATAAAAAACTGAAGTCGGTGATTCGCGTCTTACTTCAAGTACCTTAACATCTGACAATTTTAACTGTGACATATTCATAGGCCCAGTGTCAGTTGCAAGTGTTTTCATATCCAAAAAATTATCAAAACAAAATTCGTTTACATGAAATGGATCACCTCTTTTCTTTGCTGATCGTATAATAGAAATAAAGGACTCAGTCGTATAAATTGGACCACTCTTAAGCATGCGTTTCGCCTCCCTTTCTATTAAAGAATGGGCTGAGTCCCCTTCATTCTGCGTATGTCCTTTTATTAAATACTTATGGGTTATTGTTTTTATTCCTAAATAACGGACGGCATATAAGTATAAAGCAATCATGTATTTATTTTTTTGCTGACCAGCACAATTGTCAGAGTAAAATATAACTTCAGCGTCATTTGTTTTCGACAAATTTTCAAGGTATTTAAGTACGCACGTTCCCAACTCATTCACTCCGCGGTTTCCGTTCGATTCATCCCAAACAAAACACTCGCATTTATTAGTTTTAATGTCATAAATCGTGAAATTATATACATTAAGTTTTGATTTATAATAAAAAGCTGATACGTCACCCTTAGGTAAAGGCATAACAGCTTGCAAATCATACACCGCCACAAAAACGTCTTCTCTCTCTTTGTCATTTCTTTTTTCTTCTCTTGATAAAATCTTTTCATTTAGATGAAGTTCATACTTTTCTTGCATGCTTTTTTCATGTTCATTCATGTTATTATAAGTTGTGCATGTTTCGCAAAGATCTTTTTTTGGCACAAAGAAAGAAATATTGAAGTCCTCAGTAAAAACACGATAAAAATATATATAGTTGGCAAACGCTTCATTTTTTGCTTTACATATTTCCACATAGTCTTTATGAAGAGAGGTTATCGATTTGCTGCCATCAATGAATACTTTTGACGTATTTGCGCGTGTGTAGTGACTCTCAATTTTTGGTATTGTGTTGACAAATTGTTTGATACCAGATTTTATTTTTGGATCGAGTGCCTTATGCTTTCCATGTTTACCTCTTTGATCGGGCTCTAAGACATTACTGGCGACCTTATATCGTTTATCTAATACTGTACGAATTGAACGGTTTGTTATATCTAAGGTATTTTGAAAAAATAGTTTACACACACGCTTTTCTTCATCACCACATCGGAAAAAATATGCAGTATTATTTTGCCTTTGTGCTCTCTTACCCCCAATGCGAATATAGCGGTATAGTGGTTCAACTATTTTCATACAATTCGCAAGAAATTGTCGCTGATATTCAATATCGGCTAGTGCCCAATAAGAAGAAAACAAAATTTTCCCCTCGTCTTCGGTGAAATTAGTTGAACATGCAAACCTGCAGCTTTCAGCACATACAGCTTTCATTTTCCGTTCAGCTCTAATAGTTTTATTTTTTGTATTAGTTTCATACTCATTTCCACTATTCCTTTTTTTTTTTTTTAAAGCTTTTTTCCAATTGCTCGGGTTTTTTGTTCTCTTTCTTCCCTTTTTAAGTGGACTTGCTAAAATAGCTAATACAGATGTATTTGTGAATGGACTTTCGGTATTTGATTTCTTGTTCGATGTACTTGGAAGTACTTCATCATTACCAATGTCAGGAGATTCAGAAAGCTGTTCACATGCTATTATGTTATTATCTGTTTCTTCAAACACGCATTCTTCAAGAAAGGGTTTAAATGTATTAGTTGAAGTAGTGGGTTTTTTGAATTTTTCGGCATGATTGCGATTTGTACATGTTTCATCATCACTGTCGCTGTTATCATCACTCCTGGGTAGGTAGTTTTTATCTTCTTCAGAATTGTCGCAGTCTTCTGAAAACGAAAATGAGCTCCTGGATGATGATGAGGATGAAAAGTTTCCAGCGGCAGACATTTTAAGATGATCTAAAATATTTTACTTTAAATATACTAAAAAATATTATCAGCAATATCGTATCATTCTGAATTATACACAGTATTAATCTTGAACAGTGAACTATATTTTCAACTAGAACGACACATTGTTTATAATGTTAAAAAGCTAACTTGTAATTACTACTCGTGTTATCAACAACAACGGCATAACACAAAATAGTTTATTCTGCGCAACACTTTTTTTTATCAATAACGTCACATGAAGCGTTATTACAACCTTAGTTTAAGACCCTTTTTTTAATTACACAGGCATAACTCAAAATAACACAATATACATGAAAATTACAAACGACAAAAATGTACATACTTTTCTAAGAAAATTGTCACAAACAATAAAATGTCACTATTTCTGCTAACTTCAACGTGCTTTCACTCTGGCGATCAATGCGTAACTGAGATAAGACGGTCTTGCAAATAAAAAAGCAAATAAGTTGCCAAACGAAATAACGGCATTTTTTGCTCTCACGTAATGAGTTAAACAGATAGCAGTACCGTTTTTAGACAGAACAGAGATCATGTTTAAACACATTTCTTAAAGAGATCACATTTCTGCATCATTAACTCAAAAATCGCGTTTTTTGAGTTATGACGTTCTTCTCGCAAATGAGCGATATATTATCAACATATATATGTTCTTGACGAGTCTTCGAATTAGTTGCACAAAAATATGTATCATCGTCAGAAGAATGCCATGTTAAGTCAGGCAGATTAAAATAGCCCAACAATAAAATGTGCAATATGTGCAAATAAAATCAGCAAGGCTTGCATAGACCTCCGTACTGCTCTTTGGAGGAACATACGCATTTATAACACATACATTGGAATTACAATGTATAACCTCAACGCATATAAGTTCAATGTTGGAAGAGCAAGGAATACAAATAAAGAAACTGATGAAGGAGTTCCTTACAGCTAATAGGAAAAAACAGTTTGTTGACAACAACAACGTTCACTGAGCTAAAGTAAACAAACACCGCACTAAGAGGAATGCAAGAAAACTTTACACACAAGCAAAGCTGGTTCGTTTAAAGAATGATATTATGATATATCAAATCTATAAATATAAACACAATAACACGAAATAACACAGATTATTGGTTAAAAAGTTACAAACAAATTATAACATTAATTTATTTAGTTTTTTAATACTTAACATTCACGATTTGCTCAAAAATACACAATATTAAACATCCACTCAAAATAACAACACCGACACCGACAAAGAGACAAGATCAACTTATCAACATCGGAGTTCTTCGATGCATCGAACCAATACATCGATGTGTTTCGATGCATCGATGTATTTTGGGCATCCCTAGTGTAAGCAAAATCAATTAATAGATTTAAGTAATGATAGTTGTATACCAAATTTATAAAGAAGCCTTAACTCATCATGCACAACAATGAATACCCAACTTTTACCCACTGTTGAAGAAGTACAACCCGGCATTCTGATGCTTAACCAATTCAACGGTACAATAACTGTTAATGAAACCGACCACATTTTGAATGGAACATATCTGGTGAAATACCATGATGTCACAATCAAAATAAATGACAAAATCTACAAAAAAAATGACATACAATCATCTTCGGCAAAAATCATACCAGCTATATTGCAGCCATCACCGTTAGAAAAGAGTTTCATAAATTTATTATCCTTAAAAGCACTGAGTTAACTCCATATAAACAACACTTAAGAGATACAACGGCTTAGTTCCGGACGGATTTTAAGTCAATCTCTATTTAGCAGAACAACAATATTAATACTTATCATGTTCTTCATTGCAGTAAAATCTAAATAAAATAAAACAGGAAACACCTAAAATCATCAGCCAAGATTTAAGGACCTCGCCTGAGTAAAAGCAAGAAATATCCAAGAGCATCACCTTACCAAATATTTATTCTGGAACATTTCTTTGAACGAGGACGCTCAAAATTTAGAAGGGGAGTAGTTAACACTCGTCATATTAAAATCTTAACTGCATAGCTAAAGTTTCATATTCCATCTTGCGAAACTCTACAAAATTGTGTTCCCATTGTTTTTGCAGACTCGACACATGCGCCGATAAAAAGACAGGTGAGGTGATAACAGCAGGCTAAGCTTTAAGTTATTTTAAATATTGTTAAGTTAGTCTTAATTGGAACTCAATAAAGAAAAGGAGCTTGCTCCCATAAAAAAATATATTTTTTAAAAACAAATTAACACAAATTAATTTAACTTATATATTTATATATGAAAGTAACAATTTTTACAACGATTTAAATGGACTTTATTTAAGTAAAGTTGAATGATTTTATTCGCCTCGTCTTCCATAAAGTTAAATGATGAACAACCACAAATGTCTGGTCCAACTGTGCAATTATCATCTGACCACGGACAGTTCTCAAAATGTTCACCAAATCGAGAATTGATATTTCTTTAACGTTTTTTGTATTCCATTTTCGTTTGAATGTTAATAAGCCTATCCTTTCCATCCTCCGGTATGATAGGTGAAAAAAAATATAGATATCCTTGTAATAGACAATTTTATTTTAAAACTACTGTATATTCATATGAATAGTTTGGTAATAAGCATTAACATCAAAGATTGTTGGTTTTATAGCATAAATTGATCGTTGATATAATTCTTGTCTAGTTTCACTATCATTTTGATTTATTACATCATTATATTCAAAGCAATGCATTCGAGTCGACACAGATGGCGAACTATTTTTCTTCCGGTATCATTGTAAGCGAATACACTTATTCGCCGTAAATTGAGTGCTGCCAAAGCAAAAACTATTAAAATATAAAAACAAACGTCAAAAAATGAAGTTCGGTTAAAAGCTTGTATTTTATTCTTTAATATAAAAAAAAACAAAATGTTGAGCTATTCTTTGGATAACTTGAGGTAATACAAACTCTGTGCAGATTATGGCGAATGTTTCCTCACAGATAGATTATTTTCATCAACAGCAACCTCCTTCTCATTCTCTTCTTCTTACTAACCGTTTTTAAAATGTGCGTATTTCTTCTTTTTGTTCTATCAGTTTATCTGTTGAATTTTATTCCTGTAGCTTGCACGGGCCTCTATAGAGAGTTTTGAATTTGAGGTTTTTGGCTTGTATACAAAATACATACATATTAAATATTTATTATTTAATATTTAATATTTATTATTTCTGTAGCTTTAATAAAACCGTGATATATAGTGATTTAAATTTTTTGATTGCATGGGAGGTAGGCGTGTCTGTTGGTGGATTCCAAAAATATTCAAAAGTGCATATCTTTAGGCCCATGTAAACATGTGTACCATGTTCTGTGTTTACGGACAACGCACAGCTGATGGACAGACGGACAGTGCTAAATCGACTGACGAGGTGACGCTAGTCAAGAATATATATACTTTTCTATACCGGACTCGCTTGTTTCTAGGTGTTACAAATGTTTGCGCAAAGTAAATACGCCCTCACCCTACAGGTTTTGGGTTTAATAAATGAATTCAGTTCTGTTTTGAAAACTAAACTCATATTTTCTTTAAATTTTATATATAAGCAATTTCTTAAAAAAACCTATAGCTAAAAGAAAAATTTAAATACAAAGGAAAAATATCCCGTCAACCAGCGTCTGCCTATACATAAGATGAAATAGACTGCTAAACACTACATGTCCCAAAAATAAACAATACTGCAGTTCTTTAGAAACACATATTATAGTTACCAATAACGCATTTATAGTTACCAATATTGTAACGTAAATTTAATAATAGTTTATTTACTTTCTGGAAATTATATTTATTCCATTGAATAATTTTTAAAAATTTCCAACATATATTAAGTGTTAATTATTTATTTGTATTTTCAGGTACAGCAATTTCTGATATATGTTAAAAATATTTATACGGATCTTCCTAACCATGTAACGAAAATATTTGAACTTTCGCAACCACTTCACGTTAAAGATTTACACGATCTTAATCTTGACATTCTCCTGCGTGATACATATACAACGCGCACAGTATATCTCGAAAAAATAACAGAAAATGGCTCGTTTTCTCAAACGGTATTTCGTTTTGTTATACATTTGTAATATTCTTTAACCTTCTTAACTTTAGTTTAATTTATTACCCAGAGGAGTGCTATCACTACGTGTTTTGCAAGAGCTGCCTATAATTGTTGTGCTTTTATATCAAATATATAAAAATGCAGTCCACCAAGAAGTTTCTGAATTTGTTCCGCTGATTATGACTACAATTAATTTGCAGCCTCCTCAATGCAAAGAGTAAGTTAAAACTTTAATAATTGATTTATATAATTAATTTTTACCTTTATATAGAAATACCCTATCTCGATAGAAAAAGGAAAATCTTAATAAAGTTCCATAGGTTCGAAATTCTTAAAACGCATTTATATTAAAAAAACTACAAGCAATTTAATGATGTTATATTTTTTTACTGCAGAACTTTGTATTTTCCTTTCTTACTTACTTAGTGGTGCTTACAACCGTTAGTCAATTTTTGCCTCGTCTTAGAATTTTCGCCAGCCACTGATCCAAGAAAAATAATCCAATCATCGTCAGGTCATTCAATGCTTGCGTTGACCTTCGTTGGATACCGAATCGAACAATTTTTCGCTGGAGCTTCGTCGTTCTATCTCTCGAAATACCATCGAAGCCGCTCAAATTTAATACGCTTTACTATATCGATGTCGGCATATAGCTAGTAAAGCTCGTGATTTCACTCGCCCTCGACGCAGATTGAACCATAGAGAAAGATTTTCCTCTCGAACGCTCCCGACGTCCATTTATCAGTGCTGCTCAACGTCCAGAAATGTGATCAGTGTTACTGTTTTGGCTATTTATAGCCAAAAGTGGCTATTATTTTTCGTGGTTAGTTTTGGGTTATTTGGCGATTTTATTTTTCATTTGCCTTTTTTTTACCCTGCTATTTTTTTAATTCTGACCAATTTTCAGAATTTCAAAAGAGAGGCGAGCTCATTTGAGAATTGTAAGGGTATCGCCGATTGTAGGCCGACTTTAGCTGCTTAGACCATAAAAGCGATTCGCCTTGTAGATTTGCCGAGAGGAGTCTTAAGCGATTCGCCGATAAGAATGGCAAGCGAATTGCTTTAAGGTATCCTCAGCAATTTGTTACGAAGCATAGTTGTTCTGTCCGACTTCAATGAATTTTTATTAATGTTTTGTGAATTTGTTTTTATTTCACTTGGATATAACGCGACGTTGCTCCTTAGCTATATAAAATATTTGATATATATGTATTTTTTTACAAGTTTAACTTTATCATTAATTTTAACGATTTTTCAAAGCTTGCTTCATATTCCCATGATCAATTTTGAAAATTTTTGCAAAAGTCATCTTCCAACAGCTGCCAAAATGTTCGTGACTCGCGCATTCATCGCTCGGACGATTGAAGAGCGATACATTTTCAAAAAACACTTGGGGGATTCACATCGCAAAATCAACTTCTCTTCCAATCGCCTTCCAGAAAAAGGATTTGCAGGGAAATAGTTTAATGTACTTGATGGTTAATTATATCTGTGTCGACAAGATATAACAGCTAAACTCAATTTGAAAATTTCAGAAGAGCATTTTTCATATGAAAATTGCTCCTTAATATCAGGATACCCTGGCTTTTTTGTTTAGATTTTATGGCCTCAAACATTTAATTTTCAGGGTACAACCATTAAAATTTGAGTAATAGTGTTTTCGTTGCGAAAAAAGCAAAGAAATTAATAACCTCATTTTGTCCTAACTCGAACTTAGAGTTTATTCCTTGTCGACACAGATATTTTCATGTGAACTTAACTTACCGGTAAGGCGGCGCAGAGTGTAACGATGTCTATGGGATTTGGGACAAAAATAGAAGGAGTTGTCGTAGGAACATGAAATTTGGCATGTATCATTATTTCATAAATATAACATCCCACACAAAATTTTATCAAGATCAGCCTCGCCTTTCGCCCACCTCCAATACAACCCACAAAAGTGAAGCTCTACAAAGAGGCATATATTTGAGCTACAGCGATAAAATTTGGTATGTTTATATATCACATCAAAACTAAACTATGTACAAAAATGGGCGTGATTCGCCCACAGCCACGAACACTTCCAATACAACCCACAAGAGTAAAACTCTATAAAGAGGCATATACTAGGAGGCATAAAGAGGCATAGAGGATAAAATTTGATATGTGATCGCGCCAATATGGCAACTCTTTTTGTATTATTTTCTTTTCTGACATTTGTTTCATTATCTCATCCTTTTTCATGTTTTTTACTTGTTGTTTTTGTTATTATTAAAAGTACGTTTAAGAAACTCACGCGTGTTTTCTTTTTCTTATTCGCCGCTTACCGAATTTAATATTTATTCTTAAAAGTTAACAATAATCCGCAACATTTTTGGTCCTTCGGTCACGGATAAGAATCCAACTCGATAAAAATTACTGCATAATAAATATATTTCAGTATTTCATTAAACATTTAGTTGTTTTGCAAAAATTGAATCACGTGCAAAATGTCTGACGTGAAAGTTGAAACTCTTCTTTAAAAGCAATTAATCGTTGTTTAGAAGCAAGTAAAAAAGATGCTCTTTCCATAGATTTGGAATTGGTGCAAGGCTATCAGCAGCTGCTTGCAGATCAGTGGACACGTTTTTGTCAAGCGCAAGAGAAAGTAGAAATCTCATGTGGCCCTGAAAGCGTAGCATTTGAAGACGCAATTCGTGTTCATGCCGAAACTATTTTTCTAACCTCAAAATCCAATCTCGATCGTTTGACAAAGGTTCTCGTCGCTCCAACAGATAACAATATGGGCACACCTGATCAATCACCATGCAGAAGCAATGTAATTCAACTGCCCAAATTGCAGTTGCCTTCATTTTCCGGGGATGCCGCTGATTGGATTTCATTTCACGATGCATTTCAGTCGCTGGTTCACGCGAACGGCACTCTGTCGGACGGACAAAAGCTGCATTATTTGCGCAGCTGCCTCAAAGGTGATGCATTACAATTGGTAAGTGGTATGAAAATTAGCGACGCAAATTACAACGAAGCATGGGACATTCTAATATCGCGCTACAAAGTCATGCGTGTTATAGTGGACAGCCATCTAAAAGCAATATTTATACTGGAAAAAACAACAAAGGATACTGCCAGTGCCATAAAATCTATTCTGGGCACTATCATTCAGCATATAGCAGCTTTACGTGTGCTTGGCCGCCCGGTGGAATTTTGCGATGACTTCTTAGTTTATTTAACTGTCTCTAAACTTTCATTTGAAACACGCAAGCAGTGGGAGCTATCTTTAGTGAGTGATGATTTGCCAACGTTTGAACAGTTATTATTATTATTATTATTATTATTTATTTATTTATTTGCTAAGCCTTGTTAGACTTCTTAGCATTATACAAAATTTACATATTTATATAAATACAATTGAAATTGTACATACAATTTAAATTTAAAAATTACGTTAAAATATGTACACATAAATTATAAGATATTATAAGAATATTACACAGCAAAGAACATTGTGGTAACAAGGCAAACAAGGTTATATCCACCCACACTTAAAATAGCTTGGTGTCGGCATAGAACGGTGGGAGGTAACAAGACAAAAAAGGTCTGTACGCCACACTGATAAGCATATGTATATATATAATATAAATCGTTCTTCTAAGCAAGGTGGTATTTCGACAAACTAGGTCAAATACACCACACCAATTTCATTCTTTAACAAGAAATGGTTGCGAACGCAGGCACTAGACAACAAGGTGTCATTGGCCAGTTATATTATTATAAATACAATACAAATCGTTCTAGCATGGTTGAAGAAAAAATATACAACCAGCATGGAACGGCCGAAAGATGAGTTGACATTCACCAAGCATGTTCGATTAGATTAAGTGAGGAGGTCCAAACAGGTTCAGGTCCATTCAGATTATATGTAGTTTTGTATCCATCACCAAGCGAAAATTGTGTTAGTACAGACTCAGTGGCGATACTGCAGATAATCTAAAATTTTAAGTTTAATTGAGTACATGGATTCATTTAATGTTATAACATCTGAAACGGAATTAAAATCACCGCAAGCGCTTCTTAGTGGTTCATTTTGTAAGTAATTAGTTCTACAAAAGTTCATAAAAAGTAGCTCAAAAGATCTTCTAGGTCGAAGAGGAACATTAAAGTAAATTTTACTCAGTAAATATGGACTGTCGACATATCCATGTAAGAGTTTTAAAATCCAACTAACATTTTGCATAGTTCTCCTATTTTTTAAAGAAGGCAGATTAATTAGCTGTAATCGATATTCATAAGAAGGTAAATTAAAGTTTGAATTAAAATATAGATCACGTAAGCAGAACAGAAGAAATTGCTTTTGAACAGATTCTATATCATCAATGTAACACCCATAACGAGGGCACCAAACAATTGACGCGTATTCTAGAATGGGCCTTACTAGCGATGTGAATAAGGTTTTAGTTATAAAAGGATCATTAAACTCTTTGGACCATCGTTTAATAAATCCTAGAGTACTATTAGCTCTGCTGAATGCTTTATTAATGTGAATGTGAAAGCGAAGTTTGGTGTCCATAGTTACACCGAGATCATCGAAAACCTCAAAAAACTCAAGTGTATAGTCACCTATTTTGTAATTAGTTTGAGAAGGTTGTCTTCGAGAAAAAGTCATTTGTTTGCACTTCCCCAAGTTGAGCTTCATGCAATTAATTTCGCACCAGTTACAAAGATGGTCAAGATCAGTTTGTAGCAATAAAGAGTGTTGCACACCTTTGTATGATAGAAAGAGTTTAACATCATCAGCGTATAGCAAGATATTGCTATGCTTTACTACAGATGGAAGATCATTTACATAAAGTAAAAACAATAAAGGACCAAGATGACTTCCTTGAGGTACCCCAGAAGTAACAAGAAACGCATCAGAATTTACGAGGTTAAATATAACGCTTTGTGTTCTATTAAATAAATATGATTCAATCCACCGCACTAAATGCGTTGGAAAACCAAGAAATGACAGTTTTATAACTAAAAGCTTATGATTTACAACATCAAAGGCTTTACTAAAGTCTGTATAAATAACATCTGTTTGTAGACCTTTTGCAAAATTCTCAATAGTTTTAGATGTAAATTCTAGAAGATTAGTAACAGTAGATTTTCCAGATAAGAATCCATGTTGAAAAGGAGATATTAAAGATTTAACGCTATGTGATAGTTGTGAGGTTACAATAGCCTCAAAAAGCTTAGGTAGGGCGCTGAGCTTTGCAATTCCCCGATAGTTGTCTATCAAAGACCTATTGCCAGATTTATGCAGCGGAATAATAAAAGAAGATTTCCATGCCACTGGAAAATAGCAAGATTGCAACGATGCAGTAAAAAGCATAGTAATTGGAACTACAAGTTCTTCACAGCAATTTTTCAATATACAAGAAGGTATATTGTCAGGACCGCTTTTATAAGATGTCTTAAGATTTTTCAAGTAGGTTGAAACAGTGTTAATATCAATTATTGGAGAACAAATATCGCCAGGTTGCAGATTTAAAGAATAATTTAAACTATCGTAAGAAGCAGATGAATAGGTAGTCTTAAAAAAATCTGCAAAAAGGTTACATATAGTAATTTATACTTCATAAAAGATGGATATGAATTTATCTTCCGTTTAGTATTAACGAAGTTCCAAAATGACTGCATCAGACTTGATGTTTAATTTGACTTTTGTTAAGTATATGCTATAAGATTGCCTACATAATTGACGGTACTTATATTTAGTTGAGGTGTAAGAAGCAAAATCACAAATATTATGAGATTTTAACTATTTTTTATAATATTTTGATTTTAAGTTTCTCAGATTTTTCAGTTCTTTGGTATACCAAGTGGGACCAGATATTAGAGAGGCTTTTCTCTGAGGAACTGAAGTTGAAAAGCAATTATTAAGAGTATTGTTAAAAGCAAACACGGCAGAATTAAGGGTTTGTGGCAATATTCTTGTAGTATTGATATTAAGTAGTGATGACCAGTTGATAATTGACAAATTATTTCTTAAAATTACATAATTTGTTCTTTTAAAGTTGAACTCTGAGGAAGGATTCAAACGATTTGATATAGATTGTTTGGGAAAATTCAGAGTGATTTCAACAGTCGGATGGT
Source organism: Tetanocera ferruginea (assembly GCA_958299015.1). Taxonomy (NCBI): domain Eukaryota; kingdom Metazoa; phylum Arthropoda; class Insecta; order Diptera; family Sciomyzidae; genus Tetanocera; species Tetanocera ferruginea. Next base: position 90,681,311 of record OY282640.1, on the reverse strand, counting down.
GTAAGTCCTCCGGATACACAAGTGGATCAGACCTATTAACTGAAACAATATTACTATCATCAAAAAATATAAGGTCTAACAAACGGTTATTTCTATTATAGTGATAGTTGATTTGAAAAAGTCCTTGACTCAAAAGCTCATTTAAAAATGAGTTAACAGATGATTGTTCTGAAGACGGCAGGAACACTGCAGAATTTTCAGCACAACGGTTCCAAGAAACATTAGGAAGGTTGAAGTCACCAGTTATTAAAATGTGGTCGTGAGGCTGAAGTTGTGAGCAAATTTTACCAATCGACAATAGATGTCTCCCATACACCTCGACATTGGAAGCAGGAGGAATATACGAACATGTAATATAAATTCTCAAAAAACCAAACTTCACAAGAACACAGAAAAATTCAATATCTAAAGACTCAGATATTATTATTTCTTGTGAGAAGTGTGAAGACTTAACGGCAATTAAAACGCCACCCCCATTGCAAAAATTACCAGCAATAGCGTTTCTATCTTTACGGTATATATTAAAATTGTTAGACAGAATTTCAGTATTTAAAATATTAGGTTTAAGCCAAGTCTCACTGAAAGCAATAATGTCAAAGTGAAGATGATGGCTTAAAATGAACAAATCTGTCAACTTGGTATTTAAACCTCGGACATTCTGGTATACGACTAAGAACTGATGGCAACAATCTAGTTTTTTGAGTTAGTGGTGTGGGAAGGTAAAGTAGCTAAAGACATTTTAGGAGGTGATCTAGGAATAAATTCATGAACCACGGTATTTTCAGGCCAAATACGTTGATCCATGACTTTACCAAAGAGATCACCTGGTAAATTAATTCTAAAAGAAGAAGAGAACCGCTCATATGAAAACTTGAATTTGTGAACCGAAATGTTCTTATTAACAAGTTTCAACTTTGAGTTTATGTGATGTAAAACATCTTCTTCAGATGTATCAGGAGCAAAGCGTGAGGCAAATATAGACCTAACAGGCTGGACAATAACAAGTTCCTTATATATAGGCTGGTCACTGTTTTTTATTAATATCTGTTTAGGTATAGCACCAGTAGAGCTAGAAGCGATACTAGAAGACGAAGGAGCCGAAATTGGAGCAACACAGTTGCCACAGTTCTTGGAAACTCGAGCTCGCTCGCTAGAGATGCTGTCTACAACCAGCGGCGCAAGTGCCACTCAGAAAAACACAACTAAAACTCCTTTTAAATCAACTAATTCGCTTCACGCAGTAGATCAGAAATCACCTGCATCGGCTGCAGTAAAGGCATTCAAGTGCGCATACTGAATGGTGATCACAAAATATATTTGTGCCAACGCTTCACTAATTTGGATGCAACGCAGCGCATGGCCGCCATAAAGCACAACGGCGCCTGTGTGAATTGTCTCAGTAAAGGTCATCCTGAAACTAAGTGCCGCAGCTTTTCTAAATGCCGGACCTGCCATCAACCTCACCACACGCTTCTTCACGACGCAGTTTCGCATCTCGAGCCGCTATCTACACCCTCTAATATAGTCATCGCCGCTAACATCGCTACATCAGCTAGCACCGCTTTACAAAATACTGCAGATTTAAATTCAAATACAGCATCACTGCACACCACCTACCCTACAGAAAGGGGTGTTGCGCCAACATCAAAAGGCACCTCGCAACCTTCCGCTTCACAAACATCATCTCTGCGAACCGACGCTCAAGGTACAATTTTGTTGGAAACAGCTGCCGTTTTCATTAAAGATTACGCCGAACACTGGTAGCCCGCGCGAGCACTGTTTGACAACGGCTCGCATGCTTCTTTCATCACGGAAGCTTGTGCGCAACGGCTTCATTTACCACGCAAACAATCGCAGATATCGGTTACCGGTATTGGAACATCGCAAGGGGGTAAAGTCAAAGGCGAAGTCATTTTGCCGAACATAACAAGTGACATGCCTTCCGTTAAAGTGCATACGCCACATTGGTCACACATTGAGGGTCTAACGCTTGCTGATCCATGCTACGCAATACCCGCCGCTATAGATCTATTGATCGGTATGGATGAAATGGATAAATTCCTTTTGTTCGGACTTCGCAAGGGTCCTCCAGGCAGTCCAATGGCCATCAACACAACACTTGGCTAGGTACTTTTAGGCAACGTTGCTGCACCGCAAAACCCACGCAATACCGTATCCAGTCTGCACTGCAACGCTGATCTTACGAGAGCGGTAAGTTTGTTTTGGGCCTTAGAGGACCCTGCTGCAAAAAAGCATCTAACTGCAGAAGAACTGCTCTGTGAAGAAAGCTTCGAAAACACACATCAACGTGCCGCTGATGGTTGCTTCATTGTACGGCTGCCGTTTAAAGGCGGCAAAACACTTGGTGAATCCAGAAATGTCGCAGTACGGAATTTGTTACGCTTAGAGAAAAAATTGTCTACTGACTCTACAACATGCGAAAACGCTACGACGAGTTCATGCAAGAACTTCTGCAAAGCGGGCACATGGAAAAGGTTAATTCATTTTCTAACACAAATTCTTATTATATGCCACATCACGCCGTATTGAAAGAAACGAGTACGACTAACAAGTTACGAGTCGTATTTAACGCGTCGATGAAAACATCAAATGGATTTTCGTTAAACGATAGGCAAATGGTTGGCCCACAGTTACAAGAAGACATATTCTCGATACTTCTTCGTTTTCGAACATACCGCTATGCAATGACAGCAGACGTCGAGAAAATGTACCGACAGGTATGCGGTGCTCAAGAAGACGTCGATTATCAGCGCATTGTTTGGCGCTTTTCCGACACCGAGCCCATAGATGATTATCGAATGCTCCGCGTGACTTATGGCGTCGCGTCTGCATCCCACTTAGCCATAAAATGCATGCAGCAAGCAGCCAAAGATGCATCCGACGTAGTAACTCGAGTTGTCACGCAAGACTTTTACATGGACGACCTTCTCACTGGCACATCGTCGGTAAAAGATCTCAAATCTCTACAATTAGATGTCTCCAGAACACTTACTGGTGGCGGATTTGAATTGCGGAAGTGGGCAAGTAATTGCAAACAGCTCATTAGCAACATTCCGCATTTTTCAGAAGAGACATCACATCTTCTCGCAGACGACAACGAAGTTCGTACCTTAGGTATAATTTGGAACACCGATGCTGACTTCTTGACAATCGCATTTAACTTAAAACCGCTACCAAAAACTCTTACTAAGAAATTGTTTCTTTCTGACACAAGCACCCTATTCGACCCGCTGGGGCTAATCTCTCCATGCACCATAAAATCAAAAATATGGATGCAACAGCTCTGGCTCGTGAATGTCAACTGGGACGATGTCGTGCCAGAAAAAAAAGCTAAAGAGTGGCTCAATCATCGCAACGATTTGCCAAAATTGTCAGCGCTTAAACTAAATCGCTGGGTCGGAACTGGACAGTCAGCTACTGTCACAGAATTCCATCTTTTCACTGATGCGTCAGAACGCGCATACGCTGCTGCGCTCTACTCGCGCAGTATCATAAATGGTACCCTTAGCTCAACTCTATTCGCTGCAAGGTCCAAGGTCGCTCCACTCAAACCTACAACGTTACCGCGGCTCGAGCTGTGCGCTGCATCGCTTGGAGCGAAACTCGTGAGACAAGTAGAAGCTAGTCTGCACGATAAATACAGCGTTTATGCCTGGACTGACTCAACCGTTACACTCGCGTGGTTGCAAGGCCATCCAAGTCGATGGTCGACATTTGTCGCAAACCGAGTGGCTGATGTGCAGGAAGTATTACCTCCTCATTTTTGGAGCCATGTACGCTCAGAACACAATCCAGCTGATTGTGCCTCTCGAGGTGTAAGTCCCACTCAACTTTTAGAACATCAGCTATGGTGGCACGGTCCCGCCTGGTTACAAAGTGGCGAAGCTTTTTGGCATCGAGCTGCTGAAGAGCAACATTCAACAAATATCGAGCTGCAAAAAGTCAAAACATTAGCGAACGTCACTTGCGCTGAGAACTATTGGACACTATTGACCAAGTATTCATCATACCGCACACTTCAGAGAGTGACAGCGTACCTGCGTCGATTCATCGGAAATCTGAAAGCAAAAAAGAAGATGAAAAATGCTATTCTACGGTCCGGACCCTTAACGATTCCAGAGCTGCACGAAGCTGAAATTGTGTTGGTAAAGTATGAACAAACTTACGCTTTCCCAAAGGAAATATCTGATTGCAGGTCAAAGAAGCCTATCTCGATGCGAACAGCATTCTGCGCCACCATCCTTTTCTTGACGGTAATGAACTGCTCCGTATTCATGGCAGAATCAAGGCAGCGGAGCTACCCTTTGACCAGAAGCATCAAATTATATCTCCCAAAAAATCATCGCTAGCGAAAGCCATCATCGCTGACATTCATTCTTATACGGTTCACGGTCGCCCTCAAATTATGCAATCGGTACTACATAGACGATTTTGGGTGCCTGGTGCACGCAGTCTTGTACGACAAATGTATCGCAGCTGTGCCAAATGCGCTAGGATAAACAGTCGACCAATTCAGCAGGCAACAGGTGACTTGCCCCGCAGCCGTCTCACTTCGGTGCGATGCTTTTTACACACTGCCGTTGATTTTGGAGGTCCTTACGCTCTTAAGTTCTCACACGGCAGAGGTAGCAAGAGCACAAAAGGCTACATCTGCTCATTCATTTGTATGAGTACGGGTGCTATGCACTTGGAATTAGTCGGAAGTCTGTCCGCATGCGATTTTATAGCAGCCTTCAAACGCCTTGATAATCGTAGAGGTTTTTGTCAACATATCTACTCCGATAACGGCACCAACTTTACGTGTGCTGACTGAGAGCTTCGTACTATGTTTCAACGCTGCATGGCTGACGAAAGCGTGCGCTCGCATTTCGAAAGCTCACGCATAACGTGGCACTTCAACCCGCCAAGAGCCCCGCATATGGGCGGCTATTGGGAGACGGGCATAAAACGAGTCAAATACCACCTTAAACGCGCTCTTGGAGAAGTTCTGCTCACATGAAGAGTTCTACACACTACTGACTGAAGTCGAGGCATGTGTCAATTCCCGCCCGCTTGTCGTTCAGTCACCGCACTCTGAAGATTACGATACATTAACGCCTGGACATTTCGTAGTTGGTGAACCGCTCAAAACTATTCCTGAGCCCGATGTCGAAGATTTTCGCGGAACTCTATCTCAACGCTGGCAACTCATAAGTCAGATGCGAACTCATTTCTGGCGTCGCTGGCGCTGCGAGTATTTGGTCAGCCTGCAAAAACGTGTTAAATGGTGTTCGGGTGATGAACGTGGGTGGTTCGGGTTGCGGAAAAGAATGAAGGAAATTAGAGTTTGATTTTTATACAATTATGCAATTTTACTTTATTTTGTTTACCTTTGGGTTCAGGCTAAGTTGTGGGTTTTACAATATGTGTTTATTTAATTTTAATGTTGATAGCAGCTTGTTGAGTGATCGTTGGTGTTGAGCGTTGGTAGTCTTATGTTGATGTCTTCTGTTGGGTGAGTTGTCTTCTGTTGATGTCTTCTATTTATTTGGTTTATTTCGGGTGGGTTTTTCTGGTAAAGATGTCTTCTTTTGTTTAATGTTGGGTGGGTTGTTCCAAGATGTCCGTCTTCGCTTTTGCTTAGAAAAATCTCTGCTACAGCTCCTTTGTACATCACGAAGGTGCCGAGCGAGCCGACCTTCGTGATGACTGCAGCGCCCTGTTTGCCACAACGGCGGGTAGATGGTTGGGTGCGGCTGTGTTCAGTGACCACAGGGTTACGTGGTCACGTAAACATTCCGCCCGCCTTGCAATATCTGCAAAACTTTAAATGTATTAATTGGGTTCATAAACAAGTGATCAATTGGGTTAAGGTTTACAAATAGTTCATATTTATTTAATTCAGTGCTTTAGTGTGTGTATGGGTATGTGTGTATATTATATGGGTTTTCGTGAGTTGGGTGCTATTTCCACTGAAATAAATAAATTAGAGTGGGCTAGAGTTGGGTAGGGTAGAGTAGAGTAGGGTAGAGTAGAGTAGGGTAGAGTAGGGTAGAGCTCAATTTGAGGGTAGAACCACTACCTTTGTTATGGGTCTGGTAGTGATTCCTTTTGCTGTCCGAATGTCGACTACACGAGCTCTTGAGTCTGAGCCTAAGTAAACCTTCACGATTCTACCTAAGCTCCATTCGTTCGGAGGCAAATTTTCGTGACGAATGACCACAAGATCGTCAACATTGATAGGGGTTTGAGGGTGTTTCCATTTAAATCTTTTATGAACTCTTTAAGATATTCATCTTTCCACCTTCTGCAGAAATTGTGATGAAGTATTTTTAACTTTTGCCAACGGTTTATGACGTTAGGCGCTGAGTTACTTAAATCGGGTTCAGCTGGGGTGAGTAACGGGGTACCAATTAGAAAGTGTCCTAGGGTTAGAGGCGATAAATCAAGTGGGTTTTCGCTGGAAGGACTTAGAGGTCTCGAGTTAAGGCAACTTTTGACTCGAGCGAGTAGGGTAGAAAACTCTTCGAAAGTAAACCTTTGATGTGTGTATGCCTTCTTCAGGTGCGTTTTACAACTTTTTACACCAGCTTCCCAAAGTCCACCCATGTGTGGAGCGCCAGGGGGTATAAAATGCCAAGTTAAGTCTTGGTGACTGTAGTTGCTCACCACTTGAGTCTGGAGTGTCTTCATGAATTCTCGCCGATCTTTCTATAGCATTTGCGCTGCTCCAACGAAATTCGTTCCATTGTCGGAGTACAGAGCGGCGGGGCATCCGCGCCTTGAAAAGAATCGAGAGAAGGCTGCTAAGAATGCTTGGGTCGAGAGATCACTTGTCGCTTCGATGTGCACTGCTTTTGTTGCAAAACAAATAAAAACGCAAATATAGCCTTTCGTTATTAAGCAGGCTCGCCCGGTGTAATTTTTGATTTCTACGGGTCCAGCGAAATCGACACCTGTGTTTGTGAATGGGCGGGTAAGTGATGTGCGTTCGGGTGGTAGCGCAGCCATAATTTGGATCTGCTGTTTTTTCTTGTGTACCACACAAATCTTGCAGTTATGGATAGTTGTTTTTATGAGGGTTTTTAACTTGGGTATCCAAAACTCCGCACGAAGCAAGCGTAATAATAATTGGTTACCGCCGTGTAGAGTGATCAAATGAGTCATGTGGGTCAAGAGAAAAGCTAAACGACTATGGTATGGCAATAAAATTGGGTGCCGCTCGTTATAAGTTAGAGCTGGCGACTTGACTAGGCGTCCATTTGCTCTTATTATGCCTTTTGAGTCCAGAAAGGGTGTGAGGGTTAAGATCGAGCTTTTTGTTGAAACAGGGTGTTTGCTTAACAATGCTTGATATTCTTCTGCGAATCCATTCTTTTGGCTTAATATGATTAGCTTTTCTCGCACTGCTTTTATTTCATTTGATGTTATATCCAATGTTGTGTGATTCGTTTGTGATCGACGTGAGGGTGAAGAGTTAGTGTAAAAGCGATACACATATGCCATGACTCGTATGGCTCTTGGCAGTGAGGAGAACCTGTTTAATTTATCCTCTTGGGTTGTTGCCGCAAATGACTTTATGGGTTTTAAGTCAAGGGTAGTTTCGACTGCAGAATTCCTTTTCATGCTTCAGCCAGTTTGGGCCGTGCCACCAGAGATGATGGTCTCTCAGTTCTATGGCAGAACATCCGCGACTGGCTACATCTGCCGGGTTGTCGTGAGAGTCAACGTGGTACCAGTTGTCAGTTCCAACCTTTTCAATAATCGTTGAAACACGATTAGCCACAAATGTGTTCCAAGAACAGGGTTGCCTTTGAAGCCAGGCCAGCACGATAGTAGAGTCTGTCCAAAGATACAATTGGTATTGTTTCAGATCGACGTGAGGTACGATGGCATCGACTAAATTTGCCAGTAGAACAGCACCGCAGAGTTCAAGCCTTGGTAAAGATACGGTTTTTACCGGAGCCACTCGAGTCTTAGCTACTAGGAGCTGAGTGCTGCCTTCACCATTTTCGTGTGAGATTCTCAAATATAGCGCTGCACCGTACGCTTTTTCTGATGCATCTGAAAAACCATGAAATTGAACGGTTGCCTTGGGTGTATATCGTGTCCATCTTGGAATCTCGATCGTGTTTATAGAAGCGTAACCGTCAATAAATGTTCGCCATCTGTGTTGAGTCAAGGGTTTTAGGGTCTCGTCCCACTCAGTTTTATCTAGCCAGACTTGTTGCATAATAATTTTTGCTGCTATTACAATTGGTGCTAACCAGCCAGCCGGGTCAAACAACTTGGCTATAGACGATAAAACTTCACGTTTTGAATGAACGGGTTTGTGTTCAATGGGTGGGACGAGAAAAAATAACGAGTCTTTTCGAGCGTTCCAGCGAATACCTAGGGTTTTGGTATTGCCTTCACTTGGGTCCGACAGATTGAGTAAATCAGTGGTCAACAAATGATCTTTGGGTAGATCGTGTAATAATTGCGTCTTGTTCGACGTCCACTTTCTGAGTGTGAATCCAGCTGATTTAAGTGCTTCTATGAGTTCGTCACGAGTTCTCTTGGCGGTTTCGAGTTGATACGCTCCTGCCAGCATGTCATCCACGTACATGCAATTGCGTAATATATATGACGCATGAGGGTGTGTATCTCTCACCACATCAGCTAATTGATGTAGAGTTCTGATGGCGAGATATGGGGCGCAATTGACTCCAAATGTCACGGTTTGCAACTCATAGTCCTGAATGGGTTCTTCAATGGACTTTCTGAATAAAATGCGCTGATAGGCTGTGTCTTCTGGGTCGACTTCAATTTGCCGGTACATTTTTTCTATGTCAGCGTTAAAAACGAACTCATAGAGCCTCCACTTGCTGATCAATAAGACTAGGTCTAGTTGTAGGGTTGGACCAATGTGGAGTACATCATTTAAGCTTTTTCGAGAAGCTGTAGGGTTAGATGCATTAAATACAACTCTTAATTTTGTTGTAATACTGTCGGGTTTGATCACTGCGTGGTGTGGCAGATAGTAATGGGTGGATCTATCTGTGTTAGAGTGTGGGTGTGTGATCGCTTTCATATGGCCGAGTTGCAAGTATTCGCACATGACTCGATCATACTCTACCTTGAGTTCAGGTTTTTTGAGTAATGACTTTTCATTGCGTAAATATTGCGCCATAGCGATGGGTCTTGAGTGTCCAAGTTCCAATGAGTTAGGGTTCTTGAAGGGTAATTTTACTACATAACGCCCATTAGGGTTGCGGCGTGTTGTGTTTTTGTAAAATTCTTCACATTGCTTATCTTCAGCTGAGAGTGAAGATGTTTTTGGAACTTCTTCTACTCCCCAAAACCGAGTCAAAAAGTCATCTGGGTCGACTTTGTTGTAGTATGAAACAATGTTGCTGGGTGTTGACTCTGGTTCATGAGGAAGAGGTCCTGAGAGAATCCAACCAAATTCGGATTCTTGCGCCAAGAGTGATCCGCAAATATTTTGTTTAACACCACCGCACATGATTTTTGGGTAAATGTCACAACCGATTATGATATCTACGGGTCGAGATTCATAAAATTGTGTATCTGCCATTTGAAGGCCAGCCAGGGTTTCAGCAAGCTTTGCATCTATAGTGTGTGTGGGCAAATCGCTTGTGAGGGTTTTCAATACTAGAGCTTGGGTTTCTACTCTAAATTGAGGGTTTTTAGAAGAGCGTATTATTATTGTGCAGGCTCTTGTTGGGTTTGCTGACACTGTCTGGTTGAGACCAGTGACTTGAGCGCCTACAGTTTTTGTGGGTAATCCAATACGCTTTCTAAGCTGCTCCGTAAGAAAGGTTGCCTCTGATCCTGAGTCGATGAGGGCGCGTGCGTCGTATATAGAACCTTCGTGTTCCACGTTGACCATCGCTGTTCCTAGGAGGATTTCTTTTCTGCTGGCTGCAAAGTGAGAATTCACTATTTGGGTTTCGAGCTCTTGGGTGTGTGTAGGGTTAGTGGACTGTATTTGGGTCGTGAATGCCTGTCGTGTAGAACTGGTTTGTTGAGCTGCTTCCTGCGCTTGTGCACTAGTGCTTGGGTTCACATCTAATGTACTCTTATGCAATGAGGAATGGTGCTTCTTCTTGCATATTCTGCAGCTGTATTCACTCTTGCAATCCTTGATTCCATGTGAAACAGCTAGACAATTGAAGCAACATCCAACACGCTTCACTGTCGCTATCCTTTCATCTATTTTCATGGATATGAAGCCTGGGCACTCCCGAAGAGGGTGATTGCTATTGCAAAGTCTGCAAATAGCACCATCAACTTCCCATTGGGTGCTGGGAATCGATGGCTTAGGGTCATTTTTAATTTGTTTGACAACAAATTGTTGGGTTGATTTTGGGGTAGGGTTTGAGGCAATATTCATGTGGTATGAATTTACCCTTCTTTCTGCCCACCTGTTGGGGCCATTATGAGCGGGCACATTCTGTTGACTTGGCCTTGCAACTGACGCAGAAGAAGAAGCCTTTATATCGCCAACAGATTCTAGGGTCTTAAACTTATGGGTAAGAAATGCGTCTAAACTTTTCCACTCAGGGATTGTGGAATTATCTGTTAGACACTTTTCAAAGTCTTCTAACGTGTTTTTGGGTAATTTTGTAGAGCAGAGGTACACTAAGATAGGATCCCAACTATCTGTGTCAATGCCAAGAGTTTGTAGGGTGAATACAGAGTTATTGATTGTCCTCCGTAACTTTTTAATAGAGCTCCCTGTCTCTATATGGATCTGTGGCAAATTGAGTAGGGTCTTCAGTTGAGCATTTATTTGCATACGCTTATTTTCATATTGATCTATGAGATTTCCCCATGCCATAAAAAATCCCTCATTAGTTAAAGGCGCATTTTTAACTTTTTCTCGGGCTTCACCGCGGGTTTTTTGAAGTAAGTGGAAAAGTTTTTCCACGTTACTTATGCGGGAGTTTTTTATGTAGAGAGCTGTGAAAAGATCTCTGAACGTGGGCCACGTGACATAGTCACCATGGAAAACGTCCGTATCACAGGGTGGGAGATGGATCATTGGGTGATGTTCCACTGCTGGGTTAATTGCTGAAGGTGATGGTTTGGGTTCCATCGTGGGTGTCTTCATTGCTTCAATCTGCTCACTCATTGAAGCAGTACAGCGCACGTATGACTGATACGCCTTCCTGTACCTCTCCTTCAGCTTATCCTTGTCCAAGGGTTCAGTTTCGGGTTTTTCTCTAATTTCCTCATAGACCGCTTGAAATTTATCAAAGAGGTACTGCATCTGCTTTCTTTGCACCTCTAAAACATGTTGACTTTGATCAATGAGTTGAGTTTCGCTATGGGCTAGCTCAAGCTCAACGATGTCATTTGAAAAATTAACAAATTTTTTGAGAGACATGTTCAATTAGATGTTTATATGAAGAGGGTTGGGTTGGGTTGGGTAATTTATCAATCGAAGTGGAAAGTGTTAAATTGAATTGAGTATCTGGTTCAGAAAAAAATGTATTCAAAATTTCAAAAAACCTCTGTAAAATCTTCAAATGGGTGGGTGGGTTTGAATGCGCTGAATGGGTTAATCAGAGCACCAAGGGTTAATGATTTTACTTCACTTGGGAATTTTTGACGCAAAATAAATTTTTTGATTTCGGAAAAAGTACTCTCAATTCGAAAAAAAACTGGGTTCCACAGTTGAAAACACCTAAGCTGTCGTAAAATTGTTCAAAATAGTCGAAAAAAATTATTTCTGGGTATTTTATTGTATAAAATACAAAAAACGATATGTTCTCGAAGAGAGTTATCGAAAAAATAAAAATTTTCGAAACTTTTTCGAGATGTTTTTGGGTTAAAATTACGAGATAGGGTTAATCGATTGATGTTTCTTATAAAAATTGCAAAAAATGTGAAAAAACGGGTTAATGGGTCTCAAAGGGTTAAGTGGGACCGCAAGGGTTAATAATTTGCAACAAAAATTAAATTTGTTTGAAATTGGGATAAAATTGTATAATCCCACAAAAATCCCACAAATCTGCCGATATGGTATCACACTTTTGCTTCGCACAATCTGGCAGCGCTGTCGAGAGAGCGCTATATACTTTAGAGCCGAGTGTGTATATATATGTGTTTCGATGGCAAGCAGCAAGTGTCCAAGCGTTCATATAAAATTTGGGCTGCAGTTGTGGATTTTAATTTTTTCTTTGTTTATTATTAACCTTCTTCTTCAAAATGAATAGAATATAAATTATCTATTGATAATAAACAGAGTTTTTGCAGAATATAATTGTGTTTGATTTTTGGGTCTGTTCTAACCGCAGCCGATATGTGTATTTTTCTCTTTTTTTTGTTTACGCAGTGTTTATATAAAAACGCGTAAATGCAAATATTTTTGTGCACAATTATTTTTGGTAAATTTATATTTTGTATTAATTTGACTGTGCCACCTTTAATGTGACAAATTTTGATGATGTCAATTTTAATACAAAACAGGCAGTGTATATATAAAAAGTGTTTATTTCTATAAAGTTTAAGCAAAAATAAAGTATGCAAAAATAAAGCTTGGGTATTTTTTTGTGAAACAAATGTTATGTTTACTTTTGTTGAATTTGCATATATATAGCACTGAATATAATGAACTATTTGTAAACTCACTTGTTTTTTCCTGGGTGATGGGTGGGTGGGTGATTGTGTTGTTGCACTTCTGGGTAATGAGTGAGTGCTTCTGTAGTGCAAATTGCATCAAACTCTTGCTGACTTTTCCAAATCTCTTCCAGGCTCGCTTGGACCAAAATGTTCGGGTGATGAACGTGGGTGGTTCGGGTTGCGGAAAAGAATGAAGGAAATTAGAGTTTGATTTTTATACAATTATGCAATTTTACTTTATTTTGTTTACCTTTGGGTTCAGGCTAAGTTGTGGGTTTTACAATATGTGTTTATTTAATTTTAATGTTGATAGCAGCTTGTTGAGTGATCGTTGGTGTTGAGCGTTGGTAGTCTTATGTTGATGTCTTCTGTTGGGTGAGTTGTCTTCTGTTGATGTCTTCTATTTATTTGGTTTATTTCGGGTGGGTTTTTCTGGTAAAGATGTCTTCTTTTGTTTAATGTTGGGTGGGTTGTTCCAAGATGTCCGTCTTCGCTTTTGCTTAGAAAAATCTCTGCTACAGCTCCTTTGTACATCACGAAGGTGCCGAGCGAGCCGACCTTCGTGATGACTGCAGCGCCCTGTTTGCCACAACGGCGGGTAGATGGTTGGGTGCGGCTGTGTTCAGTGACCACAGGGTTACGTGGTCACGTAAACATTCCGCCCGCCTTGCAATATCTGCAAAACTTTAAATGTATTAATTGGGTTCATAAACAAGTGATCAATTGGGTTAAGGTTTACAAATAGTTCATATTTATTTAATTCAGTGCTTTAGTGTGTGTATGGGTATGTGTGTATATTATATGGGTTTTCGTGAGTTGGGTGCTATTTCCACTGAAATAAATAAATTAGAGTGGGCTAGAGTTGGGTAGGGTAGAGTAGAGTAGGGTAGAGTAGAGTAGGGTAGAGTAGGGTAGAGCTCAATTTGAGGGTAGAACCACTACCTTTGTTATGGGTCTGGTAGTGATTCCTTTTGCTGTCCGAATGTCGACTACACGAGCTCTTGAGTCTGAGCCTAAGTAAACCTTCACGATTCTACCTAAGCTCCATTCGTTCGGAGGCAAATTTTCGTGACGAATGACCACAAGATCGTCAACATTGATAGGGGTTTGAGGGTGTTTCCATTTAAATCTTTTATGAACTCTTTAAGATATTCATCTTTCCACCTTCTGCAGAAATTGTGATGAAGTATTTTTAACTTTTGCCAACGGTTTATGACGTTAGGCGCTGAGTTACTTAAATCGGGTTCAGCTGGGGTGAGTAACGGGGTACCAATTAGAAAGTGTCCTGGGGTTAGAGGCGATAAATCAAGTGGGTTTTCGCTGGAAGGACTTAGAGGTCTCGAGTTAAGGCAACTTTCGACTCGAGCGAGTAGGGTAGAAAACTCTTCGAAAGTAAACCTTTGATGTGTGTATGCCTTCTTCAGGTGCGTTTTACAACTTTTTACACCAGCTTCCCAAAGTCCACCCATGTGTGGAGCGCCAGGGGGTATAAAATGCCAAGTTAAGTCTTGGTGACTGTAGTTGCTCACCACTTGAGTCTGGAGTGTCTTCATGAATTCTCGCCGATCTTTCTATAGCATTTGCGCTGCTCCAACGAAATTCGTTCCATTGTCGGAGTACAGAGCGGCGGGGCATCCGCGCCTTGAAAAGAATCGAGAGAAGGCTGCTAAGAATGCTTGGGTCGAGAGATCACTTGTCGCTTCGATGTGCACTGCTTTTGTTGCAAAACAAATAAAAACGCAAATATAGCCTTTCGTTATTAAGCAGGCTCGCCCGGTGTAATTTTTGATTTCTACGGGTCCAGCGAAATCGACACCTGTGTTTGTGAATGGGCGGGTAAGTGATGTGCGTTCGGGTGGTAGCGCAGCCATAATTTGGATCTGCTGTTTTTTCTTGTGTACCACACAAATCTTGCAGTTATGGATAGTTGTTTTTATGAGGGTTTTTAACTTGGGTATCCAAAACTCCGCACGAAGCAAGCGTAATAATAATTGGTTACCGCCGTGTAGAGTGATCAAATGAGTCATGTGGGTCAAGAGAAAAGCTAAACGACTATGGTATGGCAATAAAATTGGGTGCCGCTCGTTATAAGTTAGAGCTGGCGACTTGACTAGGCGTCCATTTGCTCTTATTATGCCTTTTGAGTCCAGAAAGGGTGTGAGGGTTAAGATCGAGCTTTTTGTTGAAACAGGGTGTTTGCTTAACAATGCTTGATATTCTTCTGCGAATCCATTCTTTTGGCTTAATATGATTAGCTTTTCTCGCACTGCTTTTATTTCATTTGATGTTATATCCAATGTTGTGTGATTCGTTTGTGATCGACGTGAGGGTGAAGAGTTAGTGTAAAAGCGATACACATATGCCATGACTCGTATGGCTCTTGGCAGTGAGGAGAACCTGTTTAATTTATCCTCTTGGGTTGTTGCCGCAAATGACTTTATGGGTTTTAAGTCAAGGGTAGTTTCGACTGCAGAATTCCTTTTCATGCTTCAGCCAGTTTGGGCCGTGCCACCAGAGATGATGGTCTCTCAGTTCTATGGCAGAACATCCGCGACTGGCTACATCTGCCGGGTTGTCGTGAGAGTCAACGTGGTACCAGTTGTCAGTTCCAACCTTTTCAATAATCGTTGAAACACGATTAGCCACAAATGTGTTCCAAGAACAGGGTTGCCTTTGAAGCCAGGCCAGCACGATAGTAGAGTCTGTCCAAAGATACAATTGGTATTGTTTCAGATCGACGTGAGGTACGATGGCATCGACTAAATTTGCCAGTAGAACAGCACCGCAGAGTTCAAGCCTTGGTAAAGATACGGTTTTTACCGGAGCCACTCGAGTCTTAGCTACTAGGAGCTGAGTGCTGCCTTCACCATTTTCGTGTGAGATTCTCAAATATAGCGCTGCACCGTACGCTTTTTCTGATGCATCTGAAAAACCATGAAATTGAACGGTTGCCTTGGGTGTATATCGTGTCCATCTTGGAATCTCGATCGTGTTTATAGAAGCGTAACCGTCAATAAATGTTCGCCATCTGTGTTGAGTCAAGGGTTTTAGGGTCTCGTCCCACTCAGTTTTATCTAGCCAGACTTGTTGCATAATAATTTTTGCTGCTATTACAATTGGTGCTAACCAGCCAGCCGGGTCAAACAACTTGGCTATAGACGATAAAACTTCACGTTTTGAATGAACGGGTTTGTGTTCAATGGGTGGGACGAGAAAAAATAACGAGTCTTTTCGAGCGTTCCAGCGAATACCTAGGGTTTTGGTATTGCCTTCACTTGGGTCCGACAGATTGAGTAAATCAGTGGTCAACAAATGATCTTTGGGTAGATCGTGTAATAATTGCGTCTTGTTCGACGTCCACTTTCTGAGTGTGAATCCAGCTGATTTAAGTGCTTCTATGAGTTCGTCACGAGTTCTCTTGGCGGTTTCGAGTTGATACGCTCCTGCCAGCATGTCATCCACGTACATGCAATTGCGTAATATATATGACGCATGAGGGTGTGTATCTCTCACCACATCAGCTAATTGATGTAGAGTTCTGATGGCGAGATATGGGGCGCAATTGACTCCAAATGTCACGGTTTGCAACTCATAGTCCTGAATGGGTTCTTCAATGGACTTTCTGAATAAAATGCGCTGATAGGCTGTGTCTTCTGGGTCGACTTCAATTTGCCGGTACATTTTTTCTATGTCAGCGTTAAAAACGAACTCATAGAGCCTCCACTTGCTGATCAATAAGACTAGGTCTAGTTGTAGGGTTGGACCAATGTGGAGTACATCATTTAAGCTTTTTCGAGAAGCTGTAGGGTTAGATGCATTAAATACAACTCTTAATTTTGTTGTAATACTGTCGGGTTTGATCACTGCGTGGTGTGGCAGATAGTAATGGGTGGATCTATCTGTGTTAGAGTGTGGGTGTGTGATCGCTTTCATATGGCCGAGTTGCAAGTATTCGCACATGACTCGATCATACTCTACCTTGAGTTCAGGTTTTTTGAGTAATGACTTTTCATTGCGTAAATATTGCGCCATAGCGATGGGTCTTGAGTGTCCAAGTTCCAATGAGTTAGGGTTCTTGAAGGGTAATTTTACTACATAACGCCCATTAGGGTTGCGGCGTGTTGTGTTTTTGTAAAATTCTTCACATTGCTTATCTTCAGCTGAGAGTGAAGATGTTTTTGGAACTTCTTCTACTCCCCAAAACCGAGTCAAAAAGTCATCTGGGTCGACTTTGTTGTAGTATGAAACAATGTTGCTGGGTGTTGACTCTGGTTCATGAGGAAGAGGTCCTGAGAGAATCCAACCAAATTCGGATTCTTGCGCCAAGAGTGATCCGCAAATATTTTGTTTAACACCACCGCACATGATTTTTGGGTAAATGTCACAACCGATTATGATATCTACGGGTCGAGATTCATAAAATTGTGTATCTGCCATTTGAAGGCCAGCCAGGGTTTCAGCAAGCTTTGCATCTATAGTGTGTGTGGGCAAATCGCTTGTGAGGGTTTTCAATACTAGAGCTTGGGTTTCTACTCTAAATTGAGGGTTTTTAGAAGAGCGTATTATTATTGTGCAGGCTCTTGTTGGGTTTGCTGACACTGTCTGGTTGAGACCAGTGACTTGAGCGCCTACAGTTTTTGTGGGTAATCCAATACGCTTTCTAAGCTGCTCCGTAAGAAAGGTTGCCTCTGATCCTGAGTCGATGAGGGCGCGTGCGTCGTATATAGAACCTTCGTGTTCCACGTTGACCATCGCTGTTCCTAGGAGGATTTCTTTTCTGCTGGCTGCAAAGTGAGAATTCACTATTTGGGTTTCGAGCTCTTGGGTGTGTGTAGGGTTAGTGGACTGTATTTGGGTCGTGAATGCCTGTCGTGTAGAACTGGTTTGTTGAGCTGCTTCCTGCGCTTGTGCACTAGTGCTTGGGTTCACATCTAATGTACTCTTATGCAATGAGGAATGGTGCTTCTTCTTGCATATTCTGCAGCTGTATTCACTCTTGCAATCCTTGATTCCATGTGAAACAGCTAGACAATTGAAGCAACATCCAACACGCTTCACTGTCGCTATCCTTTCATCTATTTTCATGGATATGAAGCCTGGGCACTCCCGAAGAGGGTGATTGCTATTGCAAAGTCTGCAAATAGCACCATCAACTTCCCATTGGGTGCTGGGAATCGATGGCTTAGGGTCATTTTTAATTTGTTTGACAACAAATTGTTGGGTTGATTTTGGGGTAGGGTTTGAGGCAATATTCATGTGGTATGAATTTACCCTTCTTTCTGCCCACCTGTTGGGGCCATTATGAGCGGGCACATTCTGTTGACTTGGCCTTGCAACTGACGCAGAAGAAGAAGCCTTTATATCGCCAACAGATTCTAGGGTCTTAAACTTATGGGTAAGAAATGCGTCTAAACTTTTCCACTCAGGGATTGTGGAATTATCTGTTAGACACTTTTCAAAGTCTTCTAACGTGTTTTTGGGTAATTTTGTAGAGCAGAGGTACACTAAGATAGGATCCCAACTATCTGTGTCAATGCCAAGAGTTTGTAGGGTGAATACAGAGTTATTGATTGTCCTCCGTAACTTTTTAATAGAGCTCCCTGTCTCTATATGGATCTGTGGCAAATTGAGTAGGGTCTTCAGTTGAGCATTTATTTGCATACGCTTATTTTCATATTGATCTATGAGATTTCCCCATGCCATAAAAAATCCCTCATTAGTTAAAGGCGCATTTTTAACTTTTTCTCGGGCTTCACCGCGGGTTTTTTGAAGTAAGTGGAAAAGTTTTTCCACGTTACTTATGCGGGAGTTTTTTATGTAGAGAGCTGTGAAAAGATCTCTGAACGTGGGCCACGTGACATAGTCACCATGGAAAACGTCCGTATCACAGGGTGGGAGATGGATCATTGGGTGATGTTCCACTGCTGGGTTAATTGCTGAAGGTGATGGTTTGGGTTCCATCGTGGGTGTCTTCATTGCTTCAATCTGCTCACTCATTGAAGCAGTACAGCGCACGTATGACTGATACGCCTTCCTGTACCTCTCCTTCAGCTTATCCTTGTCCAAGGGTTCAGTTTCGGGTTTTTCTCTAATTTCCTCATAGACCGCTTGAAATTTATCAAAGAGGTACTGCATCTGCTTTCTTTGCACCTCTAAAACATGTTGACTTTGATCAATGAGTTGAGTTTCGCTATGGGCTAGCTCAAGCTCAACGATGTCATTTGAAAAATTAACAAATTTTTTGAGAGACATGTTCAATTAGATGTTTATATGAAGAGGGTTGGGTTGGGTTGGGTAATTTATCAATCGAAGTGGAAAGTGTTAAATTGAATTGAGTATCTGGTTCAGAAAAAAATGTATTCAAAATTTCAAAAAACCTCTGTAAAATCTTCAAATGGGTGGGTGGGTTTGAATGCGCTGAATGGGTTAATCAGAGCACCAAGGGTTAATGATTTTACTTCACTTGGGAATTTTTGACGCAAAATAAATTTTTTGATTTCGGAAAAAGTACTCTCAATTCGAAAAAAAACTGGGTTCCACAGTTGAAAACACCTAAGCTGTCGTAAAATTGTTCAAAATAGTCGAAAAAAATTATTTCTGGGTATTTTATTGTATAAAATACAAAAAACGATATGTTCTCGAAGAGAGTTATCGAAAAAATAAAAATTTTCGAAACTTTTTCGAGATGTTTTTGGGTTAAAATTACGAGATAGGGTTAATCGATTGATGTTTCTTATAAAAATTGCAAAAAATGTGAAAAAACGGGTTAATGGGTCTCAAAGGGTTAAGTGGGACCGCAAGGGTTAATAATTTGCAACAAAAATTAAATTTGTTTGAAATTGGGATAAAATTGTATAATCCCACAAAAATCCCACAAATCTGCCGATATGGTATCACACTTTTGCTTCGCACAATCTGGCAGCGCTGTCGAGAGAGCGCTATATACTTTAGAGCCGAGTGTGTATATATATGTGTTTCGATGGCAAGCAGCAAGTGTCCAAGCGTTCATATAAAATTTGGGCTGCAGTTGTGGATTTTAATTTTTTCTTTGTTTATTATTAACCTTCTTCTTCAAAATGAATAGAATATAAATTATCTATTGATAATAAACAGAGTTTTTGCAGAATATAATTGTGTTTGATTTTTGGGTCTGTTCTAACCGCAGCCGATATGTGTATTTTTCTCTTTTTTTTGTTTACGCAGTGTTTATATAAAAACGCGTAAATGCAAATATTTTTGTGCACAATTATTTTTGGTAATTTTATATTTTGTATTAATTTGACTGTGCCACCTTTAATGTGACAAATTTTGATGATGTCAATTTTAATACAAAACAGGCAGTGTATATATAAAAAGTGTTTATTTCTATAAAGTTTAAGCAAAAATAAAGTATGCAAAAATAAAGCTTGGGTATTTTTTTGTGAAACAAATGTTATGTTTACTTTTGTTGAATTTGCATATATATAGCACTGAATATAATGAACTATTTGTAAACTCACTTGTTTTTTCCTGGGTGATGGGTGGGTGGGTGATTGTGTTGTTGCACTTCTGGGTAATGAGTGAGTGCTTCTGTAGTGCAAATTGCATCAAACTCTTGCTGACTTTTCCAAATCTCTTCCAGGCTCGCTTGGACCAAAATGTTCGGGTGATGAACGTGGGTGGTTCGGGTTGCGGAAAAGAATGAAGGAAATTAGAGTTTGATTTTTATACAATTATGCAATTTTACTTTATTTTGTTTACCTTTGGGTTCAGGCTAAGTTGTGGGTTTTACAATATGTGTTTATTTAATTTTAATGTTGATAGCAGCTTGTTGAGTGATCGTTGGTGTTGAGCGTTGGTAGTCTTATGTTGATGTCTTCTGTTGGGTGAGTTGTCTTCTGTTGATGTCTTCTATTTATTTGGTTTATTTCGGGTGGGTTTTTCTGGTAAAGATGTCTTCTTTTGTTTAATGTTGGGTGGGTTGTTCCAAGATGTCCGTCTTCGCTTTTGCTTAGAAAAATCTCTGCTACAGCTCCTTTGTACATCACGAAGGTGCCGAGCGAGCCGACCTTCGTGATGACTGCAGCGCCCTGTTTGCCACAACGGCGGGTAGATGGTTGGGTGCGGCTGTGTTCAGTGACCACAGGGTTACGTGGTCACGTAAACAAATGGTTTCGTCCGAGGAAAAACCTTGAAATTAATGACGTAGTGGTTATTCATGACGCACGCGTACCCCCGACCAAATGGAAGCTGGGCAGAGTGATTCAATGTCATCCAGGAGCCGATGATCTAGTTCGCGTGGCGCGACTAAAAACCAGCGAAGGAGAACTTCTACGCCCAGTTGCTAAACTGTCTCTCTTACCAACTAAAGATGTTTATTTTGACTGAAATCTTTTATAAATTTAATTCATGTAATTTTGAAACGTATTGATTTTGAACTCAGCCGAGTCGTTCAAGGCGGCCGGCATGATCGCGCCAATATGGCAACTCTTTTTGTATTATTTTCTTTTCTGACATTTGTTTCATTATCTCATCCTTTTTCATGTTTTTTACTTGTTGTTTTTGTTATTATTAAAAGTACGTTTAAGAAACTCACGCGTGTTTTCTTTTTCTTATTCGCCGCTTACCGAATTTAATATTTATTCTTAAAAGTTAACAATAATCCGCAACAATATGTGTGTATAAGTTAATTTATTTCGAGTTTAAATTAGATAAAAAAAATATTTTTTATCGCGGTTAGCGACTTTATTTATTTCAATCCAACTTAGAACTTACTTAACATTTTCTATATCTTATTATAATATACCTAAAACTGCTCTGCCGCTATTGCTATTGTTGTTGCTGTTTGTTGTAGTGGTTGTAGCTGACGTTGGCGAAATAGCTGACGTTGGCATTCCCACGGTTTGACGAATGCAGCGGATGCGCGTGCATGGTGTCAGCTTATTTTATTATTTTAAATATTTGTTGTCTTTACTCCTCCCTTCTCAAAAATTCGAACGTCCTCGTTTGAATCTTAAAAAAATGGGATCTGGCTAATCCTTGAAACTTTGGGTTCTATTGGTTTTCCTGCTAAGTTAATAGAGAAACTTGATCCTTGTGAAGGCTCTTTGCCGGTGTTAGAAGTTTCTTTCTCTATTTTGGTTATGACTTCTATTGAATGTGATTTCTTTGCTAGTAAATATTTTAGTAATATGATGATTATTAGTGAAATTGTTATGATTGCGAAGCTTCCGCTGGTCCATAGATGTATTCCATTGCTTGATTCAAATGATTTAATGTATTCTGTGTTATTGATGTGGAGTTCTTTTAGCATTTGGAGAGAAAGGATTTCTGTGATTTCTGTATTTCCTGCAGATGGTTGAACTATTGCAGGGAGTGGTTTGACTTGAATAATTTCGTTAGAGGTGTAGATTGTGTTGTTAATCTTTATTGTAGTGTTTTGGTATTGTATAATAAAAGTTCCGGTTAAGTTCAATAAATTGTTATCTATTGTCAGCGATCCATTGTATTGGTTTAGCAGAATGGTGCCATCTGCTATTTCTTCGATGGTCGGCAGGTGATGATTGTTTGTAATAGTGCAGTTAGCTGGTAAACTCTTAAGTAATTTTGGGATACAATTGGTATTGCTTATTTCTACAATATTTTTGCCATTGCAAATAGACAATTCACTAAATGTTTTACAGTTTGTTTTAATTCCAAATATTTCGTTGCTACATTTAAGGTTTTTTTCAAATGGTATTTCATTTGAAATTTTTCCTTTTTTAACAGCTTTTAGAAGTATTTTTTTGCATGTTTCTTTCTTAGTAATGGGTACATTTATAATATAAATTAGAGCAGAATGATTAGATGCTATTTTTACTTCGCTAAATTCTAATGCTTCAATTATATTAATGTATGGCATTGCCTCTGTATCAAAAATAGATTTTGCAGCGTTTATTTCTGCATTAGACAAAATGTACGTATTTATAATGCCTGATTTGGCCCATTGTATTTCATAATCAATATTAAGGAGTTCTTCTTTTATTATATCTATTTTATATTTTATATTAGTAACAAATTCATTTTTATAATTGGATTAGCTTTAAATTATTTTAGTATTCAATTGTTACGTTGGTAATTTCGTTTATTCTCTCGATTGAAACTTTATTGATAACAATTTGTTTATTATTATTTTTTAAGAGGTGATTAATTTTGATTTGTACTATTTTGAAGTCGTCATGGTCTGGATTACCTGCGATTCACTTCCATGCGCTTCCAATAAAATTGAGCGAACGTTTAGGTTTTGCTTTAGGTTGGAGTCTATTGAGGAGGGAGCGTAACTGGGACAGTTGGAGTGATATGAAAGGAAATATTGTATTTTGGGTGCTTATATTTTGTTTAACTATCAGTTCCGTTTTGTCTACAAAGTTTTGGTAAGGTTCCGGGTCTATTACATGAATTATTTTAAAGTTGCCATTTTGTACTTTTGCTATTCCAATATTCAGTTCGATTAGTTGAGAGTTCGAAAAGTCCAGTATTTGTACTTCTGCATTGGAAATAGAAAGTAATATTCTGAAAAGAAAGTAATTTTGATTAGCAGTCTTAATTGCGTATGTTGCTTTTGTGAACTACTTTGTCTGATTCGGTTACTACTGTACTATGTCTGTTTTCTTTAACTATTTTTGCTTTAAATTTTGCAGAGAGTTTTGTTCCTAATCTTTTGTTTTGTTTGACGTAGATAACTTGTCCTGGCATATACTCTTTAATAGGTTGTTTCTTTTTATTATGATATTGAAGATCAGTTTGCTGTTTTTGTTTTAGTTTCTCTACATTGCCCTGTCTTGTTTTTTCGTAATCGTGTGGAGTAAAACCCACTGTTCTGCCAAAAAAAAGATCTACCGGTTTCTTTCCAGTCGTGGAATGTATGCTATGATTGTACTCGTTGGTTGCTCTTTCGAGGAGTTCCTCAAAGTTTCTTTCTGTTCCGTCTGTTTTTAGGCATCTCATTATTTGGGTCAGAGTCGAATGAAAGCGTTCGGCCTGTCCATTAATTTCGCTTTTATATGGGGGCGTGACATAAACATTGATTCCGAGTTCATCTTTCATCATGAACGTTATAGTTGCTGAATTTAAAGATTTCTCATTATCTATTATAACTGATTTTGGTACACCATAAAAGAATAATAGGTCTCTAAGGGGTCTTCTTATTTCCTCAATTGATTTTCCTGCAATTATTTTCGTTTGGGCGTATTTCGTAAACTTTTCTAAGCTTGTCAGTACAAATTTCTTATCCGTTGAATAGATATCTATGTGTACCGTGTGACCGGGGTGATAAGGTAAGGGTGTTTCGTTTAATTTAGGTTGGTTGGGGTGTCTTTCGTATTTATTCTGTTTACACGTTACGCATTTTCTCGTTATTCTCTGTATTTTACTGTTCATACCTGGAAAATAGTATTTCTGAAGGATCTGCAATTTATTTTCTTTGGCGTTCCTATGGGCTCTGTTATGTGTGTCAATAATAATATCCTCTTGTTGTTGTTCGTTAGTTACGTCTTCTACTAAAATTTGAGTAAACCTTATTTTGTAATTGTTAAAATGCTGCACGTAAACTTCCTGCAATAATCCCATAACCGTTTCCATCGTTTGGATACAGTTTATGACAGAAGGGTTGAGGTATCTTTTACAAATGTCTGTTAAAATTTCTTGATTGTAAAAAGGTTCTGTTATTATATGCCGGTGGTAACCGAGAAAAATTATTTTGAAATGGTATGTTGATGTTTCTTCTAGATTTAGGAAGAACTGGTTTTTGAAAACATTTATTGGAGTTTCTACGGATGGTATTAAATTTTGGAATGAACTATCGCTACTGTGTTCGGTGGGCGTAAGCGAGAAAATTTGTGTAGTTGGAGGGCGAGATAGAGAGTCTGTTACAACGTTCATTGTACCTGGTTTGTAATGTAATTCATGATTATATTCTTCCAGTATTGCCTTCCAGCGTTTCATTATACCCTAAACCTGAAAGGTCAGGGTACATTAACTTTGTGCAAACGTTTGTAACGCATAGAACGAAGCGAGTCCGGTATAGAAAAGTATATATATTCTTGATCAGCGTTACCACGTGAGTCGAGCTATCCATGTCCGTCCGTACGTCCGTCCGTCCGCCTGTCCGTCTGTGTGTTGTCCGTAAACACAGGATAAGAAGAAGGAGTTGAGATAACTGGATGAAACTTGGTACACATGGTCACATGCACCCAAGGATATGCACTATTGAATATTTTTGGAATCCGCCCACGGACACGCCTACCTCCAATACAACGCAAAAATTGAAAACTGCATAACTCAGCTCATAATTAACCTACAACAATAAAATTTAGTGTGTATGTATTTTATGTCAACACAAAAATGTTTTCGAAAAATGGACGTCATCCGCTTACGGACACGCCCACCTCCCATACAACCCAAAAATTGAAAATGCAATAAATAAGGCTGTGCTTAACCAGAAGAGCTAAAATGTGACACATAAAGGGTGTTTTTTTTAGAGGTATAGAACTTCGAATTGAAATAAAACACAAGAAAATCGTTTAATGTCCATCAATTTGGCTTTATTAGAAGGATAATTTTATGCCATTAATGTTTAAATATGATTTCGGGCATGTGGCCGCCGCGGCTGGCTCGAATAAAGCCAATTCTACAGGTCCAATTTTCAACCACTTTTTCGAGCATATGGGGCCGTATGTCGGCAATAACGCCACGAATGTTGGCTTCCAAGTCCCCTACCGTTTCTGGTTTGTTGGCGTAGGCGAGCGACTTCACATATCCTTAAAGAAAATAATCCAATGGTGTCAAATCACGCGATCTTGGTGGCCAATTGACAGGTCCATTCCGTGAAATTATGCGCTCATCGAATGTTTCCTTCAATAAATTGATTTTGACGTGCGCTGTGTGGCATGTAGCGCCGTCTTGTTGGAACCACAACTCATCCACATTCATGCCATCCAATTCGGGAACAAAATAGTCGGTTATCATGGCTCTATATCGGTCTCCATTAACGGTAACTGACTCTCCAGCATTATTTCGGAAGAAGTATGGCTCAATGACTCCACCAGCCCATAGAGCACACCAAACAGTCAGTTTTTGTGGATGTAATGGCGTCTCAAGGGTCTCATGTGGATTCTCTTCACTGCAAATGCGGCAATTGCTTGTTGACGTAGCCATTCAACCAAAAATGAGCCTCATCACTGAACAAAATTATGCGATGAAAATCAGCATCGAGATCAATCTCATTTTCGGCCCATACATCAAAATCACGACGCATTGCATGGTCTCGCGGCTTTAATTCTTGCACAAGCTGGATCTTGTAAGGTCGCAAGCCAAGATCTTTGCGCAAAATCTTCCATAAAGTTGAGGGACAAAGCTCCAATTGCTGTGCACGGTGGCTAATCGATTCATTCGGGTCCTCTTCAACATTTTGCTCTACAGCGGCAATTGTTTCTTCGGTGCGCACTGTTCGACGTCTCTGCGGATGCGTATTATCACATAGAGTAAACGTAGTGCGAAAACGACCCATGGTTAACCGAATTAATTGCTCTGATGGACGATTATGTCGACCATAAAATGGACGGAGCTTGCGGTAAACTTCGCGAACTGAACCATTATTTTCGAAATAAATTTGCACGATTTGCAAGCGTTGTTCTTTTGTCAACCTGTTCATGATGAAATGGCAAACCAAATTGAACATAAATGACATTAGAGTTGCCAGATTTGACCACAAAATGCCAGTTTTATCTCTATTCAAAAAACAAACCTCTAAAAAAAACACCCTTTATATTTTTTAAAATAAAACCAAAATGTTTTTGAAAAATGGACATCATCCGCCCACGGACACGCCTACCTCCCATACAACGCGAAAATTGAAAACTGCATAACTCAGCTCATAGTTAACCTATAACAATAAAATTTTATATGTATGTGTTTTATACCAACACAAAGAACGTCATCCGCTCACGGACACGCCCACCTCCCATACAACCCAAAAATTGAAAACGCAATATATAAGCCCCTGTTTAACCTGCAGAGATAAAATTTGGCACTTATGTTTTTTATGACAAAACCAAATTGGTTTTGCAAAATGAACTTCATCCGCCCACGGACACGCCTACCTCCCATAAAACCCAAAAAGTTTAAAACTCAATAATTAAGGTTATCTTTGTCATAGAGAGATCAAATTTGGTATGTATGTATATTATATCAAAACTATTGTGTTCAAAAATTGGGAGTAATCCGTCCAAGAACACGCCCACCTCCCAAAGCAAAAGCACAATAAAGGCATTAACTGTGAGCTACAGGAATAAAAGTTGGTATGTGTACATTTTTCATCAACATTTAAATGCATATAAAATATAGGCTTCATTCGCAAACGAACACGCCCACTTACAATAAAAATTTTTTTGTTTTTGAAAAGTGGGTTTAGGGTATTTCATAGTCGGCCTAGACCGACTTTAGACTTTCTTTACTTGTTTTTGAGTTAGAGTTTTTATTACTCAACGCGTATGTCAACGGCTGATGATCTGTGTAAATCTTTACTTTTCTTGATCCGTAAAGGAAGCTACGTAAGGAAGTTAGTGCCCATATTATGGCAAGCATTTCCTTTTCGTAAGTTGCATATGACTCTTCTGTTTTGCTGAGACTTCTAGATAAAAATGTTATGGGCTTAGAATCTTGTGAGAGAACTGCTCCCAACGCTTGGTTCGAAGCGTCTGTTGTTAAGTCAAAGCTCTTTTGAAAGTCGGGGTATGCAAGCATTACGTCTTCTGAAATGAGACAACTCTTAGCTTTTTTCCAAGCTTCTATTGCATCAGTATTCATGTGAATTAATTTGGATTTTGAAATATTTTTGGACAGACGTGCATTCTCCCCTCTTAAAAGAGACGTCAATGGTTTTACCAAATTGGCGTATCCTTTTATGAATCTACGATAGTAGCCCGTCATTCCTAAGAATGACCTTAAATCGTTTAGTGTCTTTGGTTGTGGGAGTTCTAAAATAGCTTGAACCTTTTTTGGATTAGTCTTTAGACCATTTTGGGAGACAATAAACCCTAAAAATTCGACTTCCTTTTTAAGGAACTCGCACTTATCGAGCTGTACTTTAAAGTTGGCTTTTTCCAGTGTTTGAAAAACTGATTGGAGGTTTTTAAAGTGTTCGTTCTCTGTTTTACCAAATATTATGATGTCGTCTATATAGACGTAACATCGAGTTCCGATATGTTCTCGGAGAACATCGTCAAGAGCACGTTGGAAAATAGAGAGCGCATTTTTCAGCCCCAAGGGGAGTCTAGTGAACTCAAATTTTCCATCATTTATAGAGAAAGCAGTTTTCTCTCTATCGGATTCCTTCAGAGCAATCTGGTGGAATCCACTCTTCAGATCGATGATGGTGAAATAAGAATTTTTCCCAAGGTTGTAAAGCACTTCGTTTATCTCTGGGATTGGATATCTGTCTGCTATGGTGACAGAGTTCAGTTTTCTGTAATCGATAACGAGTCTGTACTTTTTTTCGTGTGAAGCATCTTCTTTTTTTTGTAACAATCCATACTGGGGAATTGTATGGAGATTTTGAAAGTCTAATTATGTTTTGTTCTAACAACTCTAGGATTTGTTTTTCTACTTCTTCTTTGAGTGCCATAGGATATGGGTATGATTTAGAATATATTGGGGTATCTGTGGTGGTGCGGATTTCGCCTTGAACATTTGTTGTGTAAGTTAATTTCTTATCGGGGTCGGAAAAGAGTTCAGGGAAATTCTTAATAATTGAATGCAGTGATCGAGCTTGTTCTTTGGTTAAGTGAGAAGTTCTTACATTTATGTTGTTAACATTTTCAGAATTGAGTTGTTTAAGTGGAATTGTTATGTTTGGATGTATTGTCATATGTCCTTTATCTGTATGTATGACGGATTTTAATTCTCTTAATGTGTCGTTGCCTAATATTCCGTCGAACGATATTAAGCTTGGAAGAATGAAAAATGTGTGTTTTTTACCTTGTCCAAAAAAGTCAATGAGAGCATGATGGGTGATCTTGATATTACCTCCTACGGAAGTTGCAAAGAATGAGTTGTAGTAAGGAATTTGATTTCTGATGTGTCTTGCCTGTACATAGTTTTTATTTGAACCGGTGTCAACGAGAAATTTTACTATTTCCCCGCATTTCTTAGTATGTTCAAAATACGGAAGCGAGGACTGCTTTAGTCTAAAAAATAGATATCATCAAGTTCTTGTGTCTGGTCTAGAGTTTCCGTTTCTGTAGGGTTCTTATAGTCTACGAGAAATTGTTCATCCATCTCATTTTGGGTGTAATGTACGTTTTCGTTGCTTTCTGCTGAGTAACTTTCGTCAATTTGTGTTTCAGGTTGGAGATTATTGATTCGTTGAAATTTGTTAGGTTGTTGAAGTTGAGTACTGGGAAAGGGGCGTTTTGAAGCAAATTGTTGAAATTGTGGTCTGTTAACGTACTTTACTTGCCTTGACTGGATAGTGCTAGTGTCCATTGGTTCTGGACCTAGGTTAGGTTTTTGTGGGTATGAAGGTTGACTAAATTGTCTTTGTGTCCATGGGGTAAATGTTTGGTTATTAAATGGCCTTCTCACTAGTTGGGTATGGAGTTGTTTATTGAATTGTCTTTGTACTGGTAGATACTGTTGCTGATTTTGGAAATTATAACTTGGCTGTCTAAAGTTGTGGTCCTGACGTCGTGGAACATAGGTTAGTTCTGGATAAAAATTATTTCCAGTAAATTGTTGATTTTGCCGCATCGGTCTTGGTGGTGGAACAGAATGATCATGTTTTCTAAATGTAGGTTGGTTATTCTGTGCGTAGTTCATTCTATAGGTCATATTGCCTAGCTTGAGACAAATATGAAGCGCTTGTGGGAGGGTGCTAGGTTCTCTAACGCTTAGCAACCTTGGCAGGTCACCTCTTAAGCCGCGAATAAACGTGTCTAGAGCTTTTTCTCTATATGCGTTTGTCATTGCGGAGAGTGACTCTTCTGTGAGGTCTAAACAAGAAATTTTATCCAAAATTAAAGACAAGTGTTGGTATACTTGTTGATAAAAATCAGGAATTGAATTATTGCGTTGTGAAAGAGTGGTTAATTGGTATTCGAGGGTACCGTTATCCCTCTTGTCCGAATAGTACATCATGAGGCATTTTTTTATTTTTCCCCAGTCAAGTGGTGTTCGATAAGACTCTAAAGCCGTATCGGCGTCTCCGATAATTTTATGTCGCACCATATGGAGTATGGCGTAGTATCTAGGTGTCCGTCTAAGGCTATCGTAAATGGTAAAAATTCTATCTACGGTCTTGCGCCATGAATTAAATTCACCAGGTTTCCCTGAGAACTCACGCAGGCATTTTACTATGTCTGGCACTTTATCTACTTCTTGAATATTGTTTGAAAAATCTGTTGGTTCGTCTATCTCTTCATTTTCGTGAAAGGGATTTGTTTGATTTCTTATGGTCTGCGTTACTAGATCGGTTATTTCTTTAGCTAAGCTCTGGTTCAAAAATGTTTGTTGATTTGGTGCTGGGGATGTATTGAAGAGGGAACTAGTTGCAAGGGATATATTCCTTAGACGTGCTGCTAAGTCGTCTTCTTCAGCCATCTTTGGTTTAAATTATAATGATGTAACAAATGAATTTGCGAATGAAATTTGCAACTATTTTTAGTTATACTGAATTCAAAATTTGTATCAATTTTTGTTTTGCAGATATGTTTTTGAGTAAACCGATTTTTTTTGTTTTAGAATCTGTTTTATTATGATTAAAACACTATTTTTAGATTTTTTTTAATGTTCACTGCAATTACGTTAGAAAAATTTTCATCACTAAGTTCGGCTACTTCTTGAGGAGCGTTTTTATCAAGGTCTTTGGAAAATTTTCTTCACTAAGTTCGGCTGCTGCTTTAGGAGCGTTTTTAGCAAAGTCTTGGAAAAATTTTCTTCACTAAGTTCGGCTGCTGCTTGAGGAGCGTTTTTAGCAAAGTCTTGGAACCACAACGCGTGTTAAGAGCTCGGGTGCTTCTTGAGTACGTACTCTGGCTTCTTTTTAGGATTTTTATTAAAACACTGTCACTACTTTAGGGCACTGGTTTTATTTATTCCTCACGCGAGTGGTCCCTGCTCGGGCGCCAGTTAATTTATTTCGAGTTTAAATTAGATAAAAAAAATATTTTTTATCGCGGTTAGCGACTTTATTTATTTCAATCCAACTTAGAACTAACTTAACATTTTCTATATCTTATTATAATATACCTAAAACTGCTCTGCCGCTATTGCTATTGTTGTTGCTGTTTGTTGTAGTGGTTGTAGCTGACTTTGGCGAAATAGCTGACGTTGGCATTCCCTCGGTTTGACGAATGCAGCGGATGCGCGTGCATGGTGTCAGCTTATTTTATTATTTTAAATATTTGTTGTCTTAACTTATTAACATCAAAAATAAGACGGTTACAAAAAATTGGCGTAATCCGTTTATGTATACACCCACTTCCCATATAATGATTCCCATAATGATTCAACGCTATAAAAAGTGCTACATATGAGCAAGAAAAATAAAATTTGGAACACATATTATTAATTTTAGCAAAGTTTATGTATTAAGTACACAGGGGTTTTTTTTAAATTTGACATAAATCTTATAAATGCTTTTTTTCAGTTTTTCATTTAAAACATCTAGAATAGTACTTCTAACCGTGAAAAAACATGCAACGTTACTAGAGTTGACGCTTCATTCGTTTAAGGCCATTGGGGGAAACTTTTCTCACCTGCACCCTTGGCGGACGCACATTAAACCAACTGATTGAATGCTTTGCAAAAGTAACGGGAATTTATAAAATATTATAAACAAAACAGGAAATAGTGTTGCTGAGTTAAAGTCATTTGTGCATATTTGGATAATTAAAAAAAGCACTTGCATTAATTTTTAAATGACTTATATTTCTCATTACTCACAGAATGTAACTAAAATGTTTTCAATTTTTATAATACGAATTTTTTATAAAAATTTCAAAGAAATATTTGTTATGTATGTCGCACACTTCTCACGTGCGATTTGGCGTTTGTACACATGCTGAACTCAAACAAAAATCATTTGTAAAAAAATGCGCGTTTGTAATTACTTATATAATTTATTCTTATTTAAGATACTTTGAGACATATTTAGGCAAAGTGCTAATGCGGCAGCAGATGAGGTTATTTTTTTTCCATATTTCCAAAAATTTTTTTTCTAATTTTTCTTAGAATTTTATTAAAATAAATTATAAATGTTTGAATAATCACTCAAATTTAATTTTATTAGTTTTTACAATATATTACTAATATATTATAAAAAAAATTTTAATTCTAACGTCTGTTTCGCAATTTTGGCAATTTTTTTAATGAATCAACCAAAAATGTCAAAATTATGGAAAATCTTTGTTTCGAAGCTTCTCACAGCTTAAAATAATTAAAAGCTTAAAACCCTTTTGGAATTTACTTAATTGGAATGTTTTGAGTACATCCTGATACATTTTTTTTTCTTAAGTCGATATTTTGCATTTTGTCCCTCTCGTAACACTGTGCGGCGTTCATAATGAACGCCGAGTCAGACAGGCAGGTTGAAATCTGTGTGAAAAAACGAGACACAAATATCTACCTATCTCGCTTGTTTACACACTCTGTCTGCCTGCCTTTCTGAATCGGCGTTCACTATGAACGCAGCCTAAGGCTGTCAATCCCGAACGGTTTTGACAATCCCGTGATTTTTCGGGATTTTTTCTTTCCTATGTTGTCCAATGATTTTTATCAATAAAACCCATTAAGTTTAATTTTTTTCTGTTTAAACAATTCTTTATTTGAACACCTTTTAGATCTATATTATATATTATAATATATTTTTATTCATTTGAAAATTTTTGAAATCATAACTATTAAATACAAACTTAATAAAACAAAAAAAAAAAAACAAATTCATAAACACATATTATGAATCATAAAAATAATAAAAACATATCGTCATATGAAATCAAAAAGCCGTAAGTTGCTTTTTTAAAATTTTATAGGAAAGCCAAAAAGCTTACTAAATTTGAAAAAAAAATTATAATAGGATTTAATTGCAAAAACTAAACTCATACAACCAAAAATATCGAAGTTAAATAAAAACAAATTCTCAAAACAATAAAATTTATTAATTGAATTCCGACAGGAAAACGACGCTTCGGAACAAATTGCTGAGGATCCCTAAATTCAATTCTTTTGGCATTCTTTTCGGCGAATCGCTTAAGACTCCTTCGGCGATTCTTTTTCGAATCTTACCGGCGAATCTCTTTTATGATCTAAGCAGCTACAGTCGGTGTCACCCTTATATTACTCAAATGAGCTCGCCTTTCTTCCAAGAGATTCGCTGGCGATGCTCAGGCAATTGAAAATGTAAGATGTAAAACAAAAAATTAATTTTGGTCAAAATAAAAAAAATAGACGTGTAAAAAAAAGCCAAACGAAAAGTAAAAACGCCAAATAACCAAAAACTGACCACGAAAAAAATGTTGGCTGTAAATAGCCAAGACGATTTGTTTTTGAGGGTCCGAGATCTGTCGATGGTGGACTTTTCAGGTTTGAAGCCACACTGATAAAGTGCAATCAGTTGGTTGACGATCAAGAATGATAAATAACAGATTGCGAAATGCGCATGAGTTGCTCCGTCACAACAGATCTGATGTACAATTCAACTGTATTTCGTTCTCTCACAATTAAGCAAACAGACAATCACACAAATATGAAACAGGCAGCTCTTGGTATTTCGTGACGAGATGCGCAGAGCTGTGAAACTTTTTTATGCTTTCTTTGCGCTATCTTGTTTCCTTTCGCATAATACGCTCAATCTGTTCTTTCCGAGTATTGGACCAAATATATTTTCCTTGCTCACCTTGGCGTATAAGTGAAGCACGATTTATATGTTTGGTCGAGGGCAGCGCTCGTATGCATCTTCAAGTCTCTCGTAAAAACTTTCTTTGCTTTCCTGATCTTTTTCCTGCTGTTGGAGGTTGCACACATACAAAATTTTTTTATAACATATTTTTATTATCAAGATAACAACATTTGAAGAATATTAAAAAAAATGTTGGTACAAAAATATAAAGTAATAACGGATTTATTGCAGTTCTCCGCTGGTGCCTCGAAAAACATTGTTTTGATTAGTTAATTAGTTTATCTCTCAATTGTCGTCGAGTTTATTTATTTTATAAATTTTAAAATTTTTGCGTCATTTTAAATTTGTAAGTCGATTTTTTTCACTTATGTTATTGTAGGATTGATTCTAATTAAAAAATTTTCAAAAACGTCACATGAGATTTATTTGAATGTAGAATATGTGTGTAGCTGGGTGACCAGTTAGGGTGTGGAAGGGCGTAGTGTTGGACCTTTTTTTTAAATTTCAATACGAAATAGGAATTAAAAATTGCGCATTTTTATACTGATTAAAAATAATATAACCATTTTTTAATTCCATATAACTTTTGGGCCTCTACCGGAGCTTTTATGACTGAAAGTTATCTAATTTTGAGTGATTTTCCTCTTGATAGCACAAGTTCAAAGCAATTCTGTTGAAATATGCTTTGTTCAATAATTTTGGATAACTCATTCTGGAAATCGTCGTACAAATTATAATTAAATCAATTAAATTATATTAAATTAATTCAATTAAATATTCATTAGAATTAAACGTTGTCACTATGTGAAAAAACACTCATACGCCTGGATAAAACAAACGTCAAATTACACTGGTTTACAAATAACGAAAAGTTGTTTGTACTTTGAATGCCACTATTCTTTTCTCATGTAAAATCGGTCGCTGATTCCGAAAAAAAATTTTTTTTTTTTTCTGTCACTCCGTTTTCGAGATATTGCCCACTGTAGGGTTTTCAACGAAAAAAAAAGGTTGGTTCCACTTAATTGCATATATCTCCTGAACCAACAACAGTAATCAAACAAATGATATATCAAATAAAAGCTAAAAAAAAAGCTTCTTACATACAATGCCAACATCATTTTTTGGTCGAGCTGTTAGTTTTGGCGGAATTAATTCAAATATCGGGGATTTTTTTTATTTTTCAGAAAAATTTCCAAAAAAAGACAAAATAGTTGCAAATTTCGTTAAGAAATCAAAATATTTTGTTACTTTTGATATTTTTTACTAAGAGCCTTTGTTTTTCCAAAAAAAATAAGCTATTGTTGAAGAAAATCTATTGAGAAATGAAAAAGTTGTGTGTAATGGAACGAAAGCACCCAAGTTTTGTTTTTTTTACAAATTTTATTGTCATATAAATAAATTGGGTTATTGTACTATAATTTTTTATTTTTCATTTTTATTGTTCATAGGAATCAAGTCAAGAGTTTTTAGCGAAAGAAAAGATAAGAACAAACACGCTACAATAAAAACAGGTAGGCTCACGACTGAGAGTGCAACCGTCGAAACCGTCACAGCAAAACGTCTGATTTCGACACTTATGGCTATAAGAAAGAGAGCCTACCTGTTTTTATTATGCCATGTGAATACTTATTTTGTGTTTTTTTGACAGTTTCGGCGGTCGCGCTCTGAGTCGTGGACCTACCTACCTTTATTGTACCTGCAGCACTTTCGAGATGCATAAAAGCAAAAACATTCATGCATTATACTAAAAAACGTGGCAAACAAAGGGACGCACAATTTGTAACGAAAGGAAAAAATAAGATATACTTCAAAATAAAATGAGTAAAAGACTGCGAGAATTCCAGTGTAAAAACTACCCAGATATTTTCTGCTATGTGTGCGGTGAATTTACTTTCGAAAAGAAACGAGTCAATTTTACGAATTTACTCCAAATGTTATATCTACATTATTTTGGTATTGCGGCTGAGAACATTGGTGAATCATGGACGCCAAGTATTTTGTGTCAATCGTGCAAATTAATATTGTCTGAATGGAGCTCGGGTAAACCACGATACATGAAATTCGATGTTCCGATGATCTGGAGACAACCGTTTTGCCACCTAAACGATTGCTATTTTTGTCTGGCCAAAGTGACTGATGTTGGAAAACACAAACGAGTGATATACGCCACTGTCCCGAATGTTTCATTGCCAGTATCTCATTCTGACGATGTTCCATATCCTACTTGTCCCGATTCAACACGTGAAAATAATCGAAAATCCGTAGATTCAGTGGAGTCGGAAGGAACCACAGGTGGTAGTACTATTACAACTGAAAACACAACTCACCTTTTATCGCAAGCGCAGCTGAATGATTAGATAAGAGATTTGGAACTGTCAAGGGAAAAATCGGAATTGCATGGTTCTCGTTGGCAACAATTCAACTTCTTGAGACCCGATTTTAAGGTGACATACTACAGAAATCGTGAAAAACCGTTTGCTATACACATTACTAAGAATGACAATATCTGCTGTTGCGTAGACATTCCTGGCTTATTTAATACCTTTGGTCAGCCGTACATTCCCAAAGAGTGGCGTTTTTTTATTGATGGCAGCAAAGTGAGCTTGAAGGCGGCATTACTTCATATAGGAAACAAAAAGCCATCGATTCCGATCGCACATGCTGTCAACACAAAGGAAACGTACGAAACAATGGCGAAGCTATTGACATGTATTAAATATGAACAACACGACTGGAAAATATGTTCTGATCTCAAAGTCGTTGGTATGCTTTGTGGTTTACAGAGTGGCTACACAAAGTACTGCTGTTTTCTATGCAAGTGGGATAGTTGAGCACGTGAACACCACTATTACAATAAGGACTGGCCAGAAAGAATTGAGTCGAAAGTTGGAGAGAGCAACGTCAAAAACGTTCCACTCGTCAAAAAGGAAAACATAATTCTCCCACCGTTGCACATCAAACTTGGACTTATGAAAAACACTGTCAAGGCGTTAGACAAAGAAAGCGAAGAATCTCGGTGACGAGAGCGACGAACATGGGGAAAGATTCCACCAACAGATGAAAGTAATTGAGAATCGGTACCAAGGATTTCGGGACAAAGGATTGATGGGCGACGAATATGTTAATTATTAGAGAACCTTTAATTCTCATTTTTTTTTTATGACAATTAAATAAGTCCAAATACATAAATTGATAATCACACAATTTGGGTTCTTTCGATCCATTGAACACAACTTTTTCATTTCTCAATAGATTTTCTTCAACAATAGCTTATTTTTTTTGAAAAAATAAAGGTTTTTAGTTAAAAATATCAAAAGCAACAAAATATTTTGATTTCTTAACGAAATTTGCAACTATTTTGTCTTTTTTTGGAAATTTTTCTGAAAAATAAAAAAAATCCCCGAAATTTGAATTTATTCCGCCAAAACTAACAGCTCGACCAAAAAATGATGTTTGCATTGTTTGTAAGAAATTTTATAAGCTTTTATTTGATATATCATTTGTTTGATTACTGTTGTTGGTTCTGGAGATATATGCAATTAAGTGGAACCAACTTTTTTTTTTCGTTGAAAACCCTACAGTGGGCAATATCTCGAAAACGGAGTGACAGAAAAAAAAAATTTTTTTTCGGAATTAGCGACCGATTTTACATGAGAAAAGAATAGTGGCATTCAAAGTACATATTGGCTGTAAACCAGTGTTATGAGAACTTTTAAAGTTTTGAGTCTTTGAAGTTGTATGACAACTTGAAATCATTTCTTGATAGTTTCAGTATGAATAAGAAGTAGAAAATGTACTAATGAAAAGTATCTTTCGATGTATTGCATCACAAAATTTCATTATTTTCAAGTAAGTGAAAAAAGAATAATGAGTTTTTCACTGATGATTCCCATAGGGGTGAGGCTTTAAATAGCTTATACACATTTTCACAAAAAATGAACAAATAACCCTTCACCCAAATATATATATATTTATATTAAATTTAAATTCAGGAACATCATCGTGATAAACATTTAAATTAAAGTTTTTGTTTTTTCATATAAATTAGTTTTATTAAATATTTCTATTTAGTTATCAGGTATTTTGTAAGTATTACACTCTTTATTAATATGAAGCCATGTTTTTATATTAATTAAATTATTCAAAAGTGTACCTTGTACTCTAATGCGGATTTAAGTCTTAAAAAGGTTCATGTTTCTTTTAATTCCGTCAACTTCAGCATTGCTAAATGGTAAGGAAAGAAGGGAAAGCACAAATTCTCTTTAGTCTGTAAATGGATTTAATCCTTGGGAACACTTAAACAACAATACCTGCTTGTATTTCCCTCAATTTCCAATCAACAAGCTCAAGTTTTCAAATTGTTTAATAACTTTTGTAGCCTTATTTGGTTCATAGAAACGAATAATTTTCTTTATTTCATTAACACAATTTTTTTTTACATAAATTACCAACGGAAAAAACTTACTTATGTGGCCATGACAACCCGTTGTCGGGTTACGGCCGACTTCATCAGCTCTCGCCAGGCGTCTCTGCTTCGCGCGTGCCGTCTCCAATCACTTTCACCAAGCGCGGTAAGGGCTTCTTCGGCCTGGTCAATCCATCGCAGGCATGGTCTTCCTCTTCGTCGTCGACCCTCAGCTTTCGCCACAAACACCTTTTTCGCTGGAGCTTCTTCATCCATACGAAAGACATGACCAAGTCAACGTAAAGCTCGTACAGTTCGTGGTTCATTCGAATGCGATAGTCGTCGCCAACTCGCACAGGACCAAAGATTTTGCCTCTCGAACACCCCAAAAGCGGCTGCATCTGTTTGAGATACCACCCATTAGAGATGAGCTTAACAGCGACTTATTGGTCGCTGGTTACTTGGTGACAGTGACTTCAAAGTCCCTGTTACTCTTGACAGCGACCAAGTAGCTGTTTTAATTAAAAAAGGTTGCAAATAATGAGGAAATTATGTAAATATTTAGAGCGTAATGGAATATAGTATTTATTTACTATTTATAGGATAAAGGATATAGGTAGGAACAAGTTTCGAAATTAATTTGTGTAAATATGTATTTTGTATTTAAAAAACTCAAAGGAAAACGAATATATTATATTAAATGAAGCATTATCACATCAACAATATACATAAACATTGAAGAATAGTGGAAAACAAAAATAATATTTGAAGTAAATAGAATACATACAAAATTAAACTCATATTTCAAATAAAAACAAAATCTAACTCTAACTTAAAAACTCCTCGTTAACTTTTAGAAATAACAGCATTTCTAATTTGTTGGCTTTCAGGCTGCGTCTTTCAGTTAAAATCAAACCGGATTTTGCAAATAGTCGTTCACAAGGCACAG
Source organism: Tetanocera ferruginea (assembly GCA_958299015.1). Classification (NCBI taxonomy): domain Eukaryota; kingdom Metazoa; phylum Arthropoda; class Insecta; order Diptera; family Sciomyzidae; genus Tetanocera; species Tetanocera ferruginea. The sequence continues at coordinate 90,642,416 of OY282640.1, read as the reverse complement.
ATGTAGCCAAGGCACAGAAATGTTCTTGAAATATCAAGCTCAGGAACGGATAGTAATACCGATGGTTGCCCCCCACTTGCAGGGATCTTCGCTCCGTTTGATGATACCATCTTCCAGGTATCTCTGAACTTCAAGAATAGCTTGTGACTTATTGGTCCCTTTTGGCTTAGTTGACGCAACAGATTTATTGAATGCGTTCCATACAGAAAGCTCAGATTCAGAATCAATGTCACTCATATTAGGAATTTTCATCATTTGCCTTTCCTCTGATACTCTTTTTTTCTCCGATTTTTGTAGAAACTAGTTCTATTAAATGGTCTTTGATTTTTTCAGCACAGCGATCAGCTGAAAATTCAAGGGACTTAAATTTAAATCTAGGGTCTAAAAATGTACAAATTACTAATGTATTACTGTGATCCAATAATATCCTAATGTATTGAAATCTTGCGAATATCCCTTCATTTATTTTCTTCACCACACTAAGTCATTGATATGGAAAGTCTTTTTTGATAAATTTTCGTAAACGTCAGCAAGTCCATTTACTAAAGGTATTACCAGAGATGCGGTTGCATATTTTTCTTCCGAAAATGTTTTCGTAGTTGATTCCAGCGGTTTCAAAACTTGGCAATAAATGCTGAGAAATTATCCAATCTTCCTGTGACAAAACATACAAGTCCTTATTAATCAAAGCAACGGTACTTCGTACGGCATCTTGTAGTTCTACTAATCTCTTAAGTATACAATATACGGAATTCCATCCAGCCAGTTAGGACCGATTGTAATAATTTTAATGGCTCCTTTCCAGAATTTTTTTGATATGTTGAAATCTTTTCTGCTGATTGGGAACTTTTTTTAAAATGACGCACTATGACTTTTATATCTTCTATTAATTTTGCAATGATTGGGTAGACTTCGAGGGCATCTGACTAAATTTAAGGTGTGTGAGAAGCAACCGAAGTGCTTCCAGCCAAGCTCCGTACCAATTGCTCTCTGTATGTCTGAAAACTTTTTAAACTATTGGCTAAATTAATGCTTGTGTGTCCGAACTCCAGTAAAGTGTACTTTAAAAGCAGGGTTTTAAATTCAAAATTGTTATCAATAAAGTGACTTTTAACACCGATATAGCTCTCGTTATGCACAGACGTCCAACAATCTCTTGTCAAACAAAACTTCGATACGTGCATCATAATTTCCTTACATTTCGATAAGCATTCTTCATACCTTGCCGGAATAAGTGCTTTTGATATTAGATGTCTTTTGGGTGCATCGTATGAAGGATTAAGTTCATTGACAAATTCTTTGAATCCTTTATCCTCGACAATACTAAATGGTTGCAAAACCTGGGAAAACAATTTAAGCAATTTGCCGGTGACTTTTTTTCTGGAGTTGAAGGTTGAGGTGTTACACAATTTGGAACGGATGGGTCTTTCTGGCCTTGGTCATCAGAAACGACGATTAGGTTCAGAATTTCTACAGGAGACTCACCTTCTTCAGCTGCAGTACGTTTTTTTGTGTAGTTGCAATGTCCATGTCTACATTAATAATCTTATGATTTGTTCTTAAGTTTTTTTTATATTGGAATTTGTTGTTTTAAAAGAAACGGTTTTCTTACAAATATTGCATTTTGCAATAGAACTTCCCTTATCGGAAAAGAAATTCCTGACTTTTTTTTTCTGTCGACAGGCCATGGTATATTAATTTAAAAGAAAAACTCACAAATTACCAGCAACCACAACGTAAGTAACTTAAATTCTTTGAATTTTTTTATTATTTGTGGTTTTCCCCCTTTTATGGCTCACACAGTGCTGGCAACACAACAAAGACAGGATTAACGAAATACAGACAGGAATAACGAACTACAGACAGGAATAACGAAATACATTGTACACACACCTGATGGCAAAAATCAGGCAGTGACCACACAAGGATTTTTTTTTATACAGCAACTATTCACTGTTTCGAGCGACTGTCGTAAATAAATCTTTTTACACAACAAAAGTGTTGAAATTATAATTTTCAATATTTAATATTGAAACATATATTTATCAAAAATAAACATCATAAATTTTGATCTTAAACATATTCGAAGTAAATTTTTATATTTTTTATTCATTTTCAACTGAATATTGAAAATTTACAAAAAATATCAAATTTATCACAAAGATATAATACAGGACCTAATAAACCTAGTCGCAAAAACCCCTATTTTATTTAATTTCTTCTATTTTAAAACAAAAAGCGACCATTGACCCAGCAGCTACTAGTGACCAAACAGCGACCAGTGACGACCAATCAGCAAACATATACTTTGTTTTGCCCTCGTTCAACTTCAAACCCACTTTGGATGATTCCATTTCGATAGCGGCGAAAGCAGCGGTAGCATCTCTTTTGGTTCTGCCGATAATATCGATATCATCAGCATACGCAAGGAGCTGGACACGTTTGTAGAAAATGGTACCATTTCGATGTACACCTGCCTTTCGTAGGATTCCCTCCATGATGAATTTGAAGAGATCGCATGGTAGCGGGTCGCCTTGTCTGAAACCTCGTTCGGTATTAAAGGTTTCGGAGAGGTAATTTCCTACCTTGACGGAGCTGCATGTATTGCTCAACGTCATCTTGCAGAGCCTTATCAACTAATCAGGTATACTAAACTCAGACATTGTTGCGTACAGGCAATCCCGAATCGGATTATCGATCGCAGCTTTGTAATCAACAAAGAGATGATGGGTGTCAATTTGATTTTCGTGGGTTTTTTCCAGGTTTTGGCGTGGTGTAAAAATCTGGTCGATGGTGGACTTGCCAGGACAAAAGCCACACTAATAAGGTCCAATCAGTGTTTTGGTATGCGGCTTCAATCTTTCACACAATACGCTCGAATGAACCTTGTATGCGATGGAAATAAGACTGATACCTCGGTAGTTGGCGCAGATTGTCGGGTCTCGTTTCTTAAGTATAGGACAAAGCACACTGAGATTCCAATCGTCAGGCATGCTTTTCGCTAGCCATATTTTGCTGATGAGTTGATGCATGCACCTTATCATTTCAACGCCGCCGGTTTTAAACAATTCAGCAGCCAGGTCGTCAGCACCTGCGGCTTTGTTGTTTTTGAGTCGCTGGGTAGCAACTTTAACCTCCTCATGGCTAGGTGGTGGAATTTCCACTCCATCATCATCGAATGGTAGTGTCGGACTGCATTCTCCGAGAGCGTAATTGTTAATATCGTTGACAATTTTCAATTTTCTGAAACACCGATTTAAAAATAAAGATTTATATTTTTAGTTTGTTGAATAGTGTAAGAATAACGGACAATGAGTATTTTTTACCTTGGCTTGCTCAAACATTTTTTTTAGCTCTCTGAACTTCGTCATTTTTAGTTGAACTTTTCTTTGGGTTGCTAGCTGTTTAGAGGAGTGCATACTTAAAAATTCATATTTTTTCCCCCCAATTTTTCTAAGAAGTTAAAATAAATGGATTGTACTGAAGCAGTCATGTAAAAATAATTGTAAAGTGGTTTGGATGGTATTGTATTTATTTAAAATTAGCAATTATATTTTAAAAATGGGTGTTTTTTGAGGATTTTTTTTTTAATTTTTTGATAACCGATTTTTTTTAAAACCGTTAGAACCCATAAAAACTGATAAAACCTTTTTAAGTCCCAAATTTATCACGATATCGCCATGAAACTTGGTACATAAGTTAATCGCTTCTATTTTAATGTCAGGTTAAAAAATGAAAAAAAATCGGATAAGAACTGCGCCTACATGCTATATAAAGTGTCATCATCAACATGGTAAAAAAATTTATAAATTCCATAGATTTCAAGATATCGACTTGAAAATTGACGCATTCATTTTTTTCTTTAAAGTCAATGTTAAAAACTACCACAAAAACTACTCATACCTCCAATATAAATAACGTGATCCGATTTGTGCTTCTATTTTTCTACAAACTGTAGAAACCCAAAATTAGAAAAAAAATATTTTTATCATATGCTGCGTTTTGTTGTAAGTCGTATTCTTTTCTTGTTTACTTTTTTACTTACTGAATTGTTTTGCTAGTTTTCGTTATGTTTGTTTTGCCATTATATATGTTGTTGTTGTTTACACGGAGAGAAATTTTAGCTGAAAACATTCCCAAATCAATTTATTTTGGGAGTGATTCTTAGCTTATCCATTATATTCTTGATATCAAGCCATTATGCGATCGTTTATCAAAAAATAAACACGCTCATTTGTACATAATGTTATTTTTAGATTGTTGTCCAAAAACTAAAATGCTCACTTGGGCCCAACTTATAACATTTTGGTATTGATTATAAAAAAACATGCTCATTTGTGTCCAATGCATGTCATTTATGCGAAAAAAGTTATGTTGAAAAAAAGGCATTCAGTAAACGGATAACCTTCTTTTAGTTTTGCAGCACTAATGCGAGGAAACTTTTGGCAAAAATACTGGAAACTTGCAGAATCTTGCGGCATGGATTTAATGAAATTTTTCATTACGCCTAGCTTGACATGGAGCGGTGGCAGTAGTATTTTTCTATAGTCACCAAAGCTTCGCGCACAATATTATATTCGCCGAGATTCTGATCAGTTCGCTCCGGCCAATCATTTTTCGTGTATAGATTGCCGACATAACGGGTGTTCCACTCGCACAAATGACAAGCAATTTTCGTCCATCCAGATTGCATTCCGGTTACGATCCACACAACTTTCAAATCATCGCACAGTCGCCAACGATGACCATTATACTTTACGCATTCCAAAATCGTTTTATATTGTCATACGTCTCTTTCATTTCTATGAAGTATGCTATCGGAACAGACGGTTTTGTGTTATCGACAAATAACAACACGGCTTTCAGGCTTTCCTTCGAGGAGTCGATAAAGAGGCGCCATTGATCTGAATCATATTCGATTCCCATTTCTTTCATTAAGCCACCCACATCTGCGCAGTAAACAAATGTATTTTTTGCATTATTTACAAAATATTTCGTTAAGTTTTGCTGACGATTTCGAGAAATGTGAACGGGAACGCTTGGTTCGATTGCATTTATGGCCTTCCACTCGCTCACAAAAAGTTCTGATTTTCGTTGCGAGAGCTCCAGTTTTCGCACCATTTTGAACAGGTTATCTTGTGACATTTGAAGAGCAACTCATATGTTCGGTACATGAAAAATAGTCGACGCTGTGGCTTTGTATTCGTATCTGCGTCGATTTCTCATATTCAGTTTAAACACAGTTTTATTTGAGCAAACATAACAGTTGCCTTCATTATGTGCGAAAACCGAATGCCAAATCAAGGTTATTCCAAAGGGCATTTTTATTTTCCTGTGCTTTCTTTTTTGATCAAAAATTTAAGTCAATGTCGACGTGCATTGAACGCACCACAAGTTTGACGCCCACGGATTGCCAAGCACAGGATTCATCATAAAGTATTTTTTATAGGCTTCTTGCACACGCGTTGTAAAATTTTTACGCATTTTTTCTGGCGTGTGTTTACCACATATATTACAAAAAAGTATTTATTGCGCAATCCGACATGATTAACAATATAACGAACAAAACACGATTTTTTTGTGATACTATCACTATTAAACTGACATTTTATTTGTGTAAAATTGTGAAACGGCAAATAGATTTGATGTAAGTTGGATAGTGGAAAATATTAAAGTAGAAACAAAATTCTTCTTAAAAAAGGCCACAAAACTAATGGTTAAATATATTTATTCACAAAAATTTTTTTTGGAATCAGCGACCAAAATTATGTTAGAAAAGTATATTTTTGAATTTTTTTCTCGACCACAACTTACGTTCTAAAAAGTAAATAAGTGATCGCAACGTACAAATTTTAAAATAACTGTATCTCGGAACCCAGATGACCCAGACCTCCGAATACCTATATTGCACTCCTAGAGGTGCCCACTATCATGATTTTTTGTAATTATTCTAGAAGATTTTAGTTGTCTTAATTTGGTCACACCGTGTTATTTTTTAATTCAGTCCCTATCACAGACCATATAAGATTATTGATAGATTAGGTGTAAATTCACATAATTCGCCTTGTTTTTAAAAATTCACTAGTAGTGAATATTTGGAATATTTTTAATTGTATTTTCACTACTGAAAATAAAAAACACGGTTTTCAACAAAACTTCTTTTTTTAAATCTTTATTGGACCGACGTCAATAAAAGAGTGACAAGAGATACAAAGTTCATGTATGTTGAGAGCGAGAGGCGCTGCTCACAAAGCCATCGATTTTATATAAACGAAAACAAACACTTTAAGAACACCGCTGTACCAACAATTGTACAGGGTGCTAGAAATAATATTTACTGGCGTAAACATGCCGCCCGCCTTGCAAGAATGCAAGGTTTACCAAGCACCTTGCCCAGATAACACCCAGCCAAAAATTGAGTTTTGGGCCAACGGCATGCCAAATCCTGATGGGAAGATACCAGGCTGCATTACGCGCGCATAAACATCGCTCCCAAGCAGAATACGGACCGGCGTTGATACGCAGAAGTTGGGATCAGCCAAATTCAAATTTGGGAATCCCTGCCTGATCCGCTCGTCGATGGTCTTGATCGGTGTCACGACCTCCAACCGCCGCTCGACCCTAGCTGTCGTTTCAATGTGGACGCTAGACTCATGCCGACCCAGGATCACCAGAGTGCACACTTCAGTGCCATCAACCACAGACGTCGGCAGCCTCCACTTCGAAACCAAAGCTTTGGCTATTGTCGTCTGAGGGAGACAGGCATCTAGAATTGCGCGCTCCGAGACGAGGCGACTATTTGCCCAGGTCCGCACCATGACAGTGGGGAGCAGCGAGGTGACGCGTTGGAGGGTTTTTGCTGTCGGTGGCTCTGGCGGAGATCGCTTCGGAAAGTGGTCCCTAGCCGAAGACGCTTTCGGTGCTTGCGACTGCAATCTCTTTTCTGGGTGAGATCTCTTCGGGAAATGGTCCCTAGCCGAAGACGCTTTCGGTGCTTGCGACTGCGATCTCTTTTCAGGGAGGGACCGCTTCGGGAAGTGGTCCCTTGCCGAAGACGCTTGCGGTGCTTGCGACTGCGGTCCCTTCAAAGACGTACGTCTTGGCTGGTAACCCCTGGGCCTTGAGCTGTTGGACTCATCTTGAGCATTGGGTGATGCCTTAATGGCTCGAGAATGCCTACTATGCGGTCTCCTGGAGTGGGTCCGACCAGTTCGGACTCGTAGGCGCGAGTGGAGCAAGCTATGGTGGTCGTCACCACAATGACGGCATCTTCCATTGCTCCGACAGTCCCTTCGCATATGAGAGCTCGAGAGGCAGTTGGAACAGTGAAAGTTTAGTAACACTGCTCGCAACCGCTCCTCGATGTTCATAGCCAGGAACTGCCGGCACGATGGAAGATTATGCTCCGACGAGCACAAGCTACATCTAGCCTTGGCGTCATTGCTGGCGACAACCGAGACCACGCTTGTCACCGAAGCTCGTTGGAGTGCGAGTTCTTCTGCAGGCGACTCTAGCACCATCTCCGGCTCACTGACGCCAAACTCTGATTCTGTCTGTAGAATCATTTTCTCCAGAAGATCGTTCACGATGTTGGTGGTGGACATTCTGAAACGAGACAAAAAGAAACGAAAAAGAAAAACAAGAAAGGAAGTGGTTCAGAGAATAGTGACTTAGCTACGCAGACGGAAGTGCAACAAGCTTAAGTATAGGTCGAGTTATACAACCTCGCTCGGTTCGGACATCGGCAACGCGAACTCTGTTATCGCTGCCAGAGTAAGTCTTTAATATTCGACCTAATCGCCATTCGTTCGCGGGTAAGTTGTCTTCTTTCACGACAACTAAGTCATTTACTTTAAAATCTAATTGAGGACTTTTCCACTTAACACGCCTATGCATCTCCTTCAGATATTAATTTTTCTATCTGGTGCAAAAATGCTGATGCATTGCCTTGACCTTCTGGCAACGATTGACGATCGTCAGAGGCTGATCAATTATTTCTGGCTCCACCAGTGAGAGAAGTGGGCCTCCGACCAAGAAATTGCCTGGAGTCAGAGATTGAAAATCACCAGGATCTTCGGACATGGCGGTAAGGGGCCTCGAGTTAAGACAAGCTTCGATTCTGTTAAGCAAAGTTGTGAATTCTTCAAAAGTGTAGCTCATACTTAAGGCCATTTTCTTAAAATGCGTCTTAAAACTTTTCACACCCGCTTCCCAAAGGCCACCCATATGGGGAGCACCAGCTGGAATGAAGTGCCATGCAATTTCTTGCTGCATGTATTGAGCTAATAGAACATCATGAGATGCCTTAAGAAAATCTTTAAAATCTTTCTTTAGCACTCTGGAAGCGCCAACAAAGTTAGTACCATTGTCAGAAAAGACCTTTGCTGGGCAGCCGCGTCTAGCGACAAAGCGAGAAAAAGCCGCTAAAAAGGTGGCAGTTGACAAGTCGCTTGTGGCTTCTAGATGAATTGCCTTCGTAGAGAAACAAACAAATAAGCACACATAGCCTTTACTAATTCGACAAGATCTACCGATGTAGCTTTTTATGTCGAAAGGACCAGCGAAGTCAATGCCAGTGGACGAGAATGGACGCGAAATAACGGTTCTGTCTATTGGTTGAGCAGCCATAATTTGAGTCCTCTGTAGCTTTTTATGAACAACACAAGTCTTACAATTGTGCAAGGTTGTCTTTATCAGGTTTTTAGCACGTAGAATCTAGTATTGCATACGTAACAGACGAAACACTAACTGGTTTCCTCCATGAAGGGAAATTTCATGAACAAAACGTACCAAAAGGCGTGAAAACTGGCAGTTATACGGCAATATAATCGGATGCCTTTCATCAAAGGACAAAATTGGCGAAGAGGCTAATCGCCCACCAACACGTATTAATTCGTCCTTATGCAGAAATGGATTCAGACTTTGAATCGAACTCTTGGCACTGATAATATTTTTAGTTTCTAAACTATAATATTCGTCAGGAAAGTTAATTTTTTGACATAACAAGACGAGTCGGGTTTTTACGTGCTTAATTTCTGCGTTGTCAAGACATGTTGATTGTTTGATAAATGTAGCACGAAAACGTGGATGCGTGCGATGAAGAAAACGAAAAACATAAGCTAACACTCTTAGCCCTCTCGAGAGAGAAGAAAACGCTCCAAAACGTCTTCGTATTGAGCAAAGTATGCAAGGTTTACCTTCACAGCTTTACGCTCAAGAGACGTGTCTAAAACTGCAGGTTGAGTTTTTCTTTGCCAAGACGAGCGTTCGAGTGAAAGTCATGATGGCCCATGCCACCAAAGATCGTTATTGATTAGCTCTTGGGGTGTAACGCCACGTGTGGCTAAATCCGCCGGGTTTTCATGTGAATCTACATGAAACCAGTTTCTTACGCCAACCTTGTCTGCTATTTTAGAGACTCTATTCGCTACAAAGGTTGTCCAAGAACAAGGGGGCTTACAAAGCCAGGCAAGTACGATTGTGGAGTCTGTCCAACAATATAATCTATGCCTATCTATTTCTAGATGTGATAACAAGGTGTCGACCATATCAGCGAGCAGTGTTGCACCGCAAAGTTCAAGACGAGGTAATGAAATCGTCTTGACTGGGGCCACTGTGCTTTTTGCATAAAGCAAGTGAGTGACAATGCAATCACCTTGCTTAACACGGATATAAATAGCTGCAGCATATGCCTTTTCAGAGGCATCAGAAAAGGCATGAAATTCTATCTCAGAATTGGGTGAATAACTAACATAACGAGGTATGCGAATATTATTAATGTTTTCATAATCCATCAGAAAAGTTTGCCAAGTTTGAAAACTGTGGGCAGGAATATTTTCATCCCAATCGATTTCATCCAACCAGATACGCTGCATAAGAATTTTAGCTGTTACCACAATAGGTGCCAGCCAACCTGCATGATCAAAAAGTTGTGCGATGACAGATAGAACATCGCGTTTGGTGTAGGATGTTTTTATTTCAAACTGTTTGGCAGTGAAATAAAACAAATCGGAAGCGGCATTCCAACGGACACTTAAAGCCTTGGCGCAACTAGCATCTTCGAGCTTTAAAAAGTTTTCTCGCAGAAGATGCTCTGTTGGTAAGTCTGCTAAAAGGCTAGATACATTTGCAGTCCATTTACGCATCGCAAAACTGGCAGAGTCTAGAGCAGCTATAAGCTCATTTCTAGCCTTAATTGCGCTTTTCACGTCATGAGCTCCAGCTAAAGCATCATCGACATAAGTGAAATGCCGCAAAATTTGAGCAGCAAGAGGGTACTGCTGTTGAACATCATCTGCTAATTGCAGCATGGTTCGAATGGCTAGATATGGTGCGCAGTTTACGCCGAACGTAACAGTTTTGAGCTCATAATCCTGAATTTCATCATCAGGAGAGCTTCTGTATAGGATTCGTTGGAATGCAGAATGCTTTGGATCAACAAGGATCTGGCGGTACATCTGCTGAATGTCGCCATTGAAAACATATTTAAAAAATACCATTTTAATACCAGAAGCGTCAAGTCAGCTTGAAGAACTGGACCTGAGTGCAGAACATCATTCAAGCTTACACCGTTAGAAGTTGAGCTTGACGCATTGAAAACTACCCGAACTTTCGTTGTAGTACTCTCTGGCTTTAATATCGCATGATGCGGTAAATAATAGTGAGATGGTGAAATCTCAAACTTAGGAGGCGAGACCCGTTTCATTTGATCCGATTTTAGGTAATCCTTTACCACTTCATCATATTGCAACTTAAATTCTGGATTTTTAGTCAGTCGAGCTTCGCCGCGGAGAAATTGCTTTAGAGCGATGCCTCGAGAAAATCCTTAATTTATTTCCGTAGGGTAGCCACTTTTGAATGGCAAAGTGACTATATATCGACCCATGTCATCACGTCTAGTGGTTTTCTGATAGTTTTCCTCACAAAACTTATCAGACGCTGTTAAATACTTCTGCTTAGGAAGTTCCTCCAACTCCCAAAAGCGAGCAATCTGTTGATCGATTGCTACTTCACTAAAGTGTGTCAAGCACGTTGTAAAGCTTGATATTTTGCTACGAGGAAGAGGCCCAGTAAATATCCAACCAAACACAGTTTCTTGAGCCAAAAGTGATCCCAGAATATTCCTCTTAATGCCATCAAGAATTATGGCAGGGTACAAATCGCCACCGATAAGTACATCTATTTGATCGCTTCTAAAGAAGTGTGGGTCAGCCAATTGTAAATTGGGCAAACTTTCACACAGAGAAGGATCAACGGAACACGATGGCAGGTTACCAGTTAAGCGTGACAGCACGAAAGCTGTAGCTATTTGGAATTGCCTGTTTTTGGGAGAACTAATGATTAAGTCGCAAGCTTTTGTTACTTACTGCGCCGATACTGCGATATTTAAACCAGAAACTTGAGCATTCACTGATCTCGTGGGTAATTTGAGAAGCTTCTGCAATCTTTCAGATACAAACGTACCTTCAGAGCCAGAGTCGATAAGAGCTCTGGTTGTATACGCTGATCCTAGATGACATATGGTCACCATTGCAGTACCAAGCAATACGTTTTTGGTACTAGAAGCAAAACAAGACTGAATGTCTTTGCTAGTGGACTGTAATTGGGTAGCGTGAGATTGTGAGCTATTGTTTGAAGGGTTCGGGCGCGAATTCGGTCTGTTCGAGTCGACACTCGGAACAGGAGAAGGCGATAGATTGGAATCGCGATGCAAAAGAGTGTTGTGACGCTGCTTGCACGTCATACACGTGTATTGACTTTTGCATTCGTTTGCTAAATGGACGTTCGATAAGCAATTGATACACAAGTTATTTTTGCGAACAATTGTTAGCCGCTCCTTCGCATTCATTTTCAGAAAGCGTGGGCAAGACCGTAGCGGGTGCTGCTCTGTAGAACAGAGCTTGCAATGTGTAGGGTTAATTTTTATTTGGTAATTATTAACCCTTTTACCAGATGAATTGCTCTGGTTTAGTCTGAAGTTGAAGGAAGAGGGCAATGAATTTGATTTTGGTACCGTTCCGGTTAAGCTGCGAATGTCGGACACGGTTTCGAGTGTTTGAAACCGATTTGTCAGAAAATTATCGAGGTCGGTCCACTTTGGAATCTGATTTTTATTCACAATGGACTGCTCCCATAAGGAGAGTGTGACCTCCGGCAATCGCGTAGAGCAAAGTTACACAAAAATTGCATCCCAATTAGAAATATCAATGTTGTGCATTTTAAGTGCAAAAACACAACCGGTGATATCTCTTTGAAGCTTTTTGAGATCTGTGCCAGATTCTTTTGGCACATGTGGCAAATTAAACATTATTTTAAGCTGGCTGTTGACCAAGATAGTTTGTTTTCGTATCGTTCAGACAAAATTTGCCATGCTTGCGCAAAACCCTCATTGGTTAAGGGAGATTGCTTAACAATCTCTTTCGCTTCACCACGAGTTTTATTATTCAGATGGAACAGTTTTTCCACTGAAGTAAGCCGCGAGTTTGTTATATAGATGGCCGTAAACATGTCCCTGAAGGACGGCCATGAGAGGTAATCACCACTAAAAACCTCAGTATCGCATGGTGGTACAGGCATACTATGACCCAATACTGGCGCAGGCTCTGAAGCAATTTATTGCTTTGGAGTCTTCTGTTGAGAGAGCTCCGAAATTTTTCCTGCTACCCGAAGGTATGATTGGTAGCAGTTTTTGTATTTCTTTTTTATGGGTTCAATGTCTGAATCCTCGTCAGAAACCATCCTTTCCATGCATGTATCATATGCTGTTTTAACCTTTCTCCACTGGGCTTTAACCTCGTCACTTTCAGCTTCCAGGGAGAAAACGTCTCTTGTTGTTGCAGAGACGACCAGTATGGTGGGCTAGCATTATATATTGCGGACCACCTACAATTTGAAACAGAATCGACTATCAATCAGGATTATTGTCACATTATACGAGTGTCGCTGCCAAAACTAAAAATAGGCAACAAGGCTTTTACCATCATAGGGTTTTATAGGTCTCCTAAATGCCCTGTGGACTTATTTATAGAACATTTAGAATCACAACTAGAAGAATCAAATTTAAATTCGAAATGCTGCATAGTAGCAGGCGATTCCAATATTGATTTTTTGAGTGACTCTCAGGGAAGGCGATCATTAACCATCTTGCTTAACTCCTACTGCTTGGATATATGTCACAATTTAGTCACACGTCAGGCTTCCAATTCCTCAATAGATAACATCTTTTCAAATATTGGCTCTGGTAAAATATGCATAACGTCCACGCCTTGCTCGTTAAGCGACCACAATATAATTCAGTGCACTATAAATATTAAGTGCGCGCAGCAAAAATATATAAATGAAGAGAAAACTATATACGACTTTGAAAAGATAAAGGTTGACATTGACTTAGGCCTCTCGCAGCTAAATGATCGGGATGATCTCATAGAACCCAACCATCTCTACGATAAAATCGAATCGACAGTATTAAGGGCTATGGAGGTTAACAAATCAACAAAAACTGTTCGAAAAAAGATTCAACACCTAATGGCTCCATGGGCAAACAGCAACTTTATTTCGCTGGTGCAATTAAAGAAACACACTTATAAGCAAATAAAAAAACAGCCATACAGGAACGACTTGAAAAATTCGTTTACAGTCTTTAAATAAGGTCGTAAAAACTTCAAAAAAAATACTGCTCGATAGCTATTATAGAGTGAAACTTGGCAATGTAAAAGGCGACATTAAAGGATCATGGAGAGTTTTAAACGAAGTTCTCAATAGAAATCATAAGAGAACTACAGTCGATAAAATCGAAACTGAGGATGAAGCAATCGTTACAAATCCGGTACTTATAGCAAACTGTCTTAACTCATTTTTTGTTCATCGAGCAGCCGAGATAGCTGCAAGCCTAGAATGCGAGGAAGGTGACAACATTAATGCTTTTTTAACTTTACGTGAGTCGAGCAGACCATTTGAATTGAGAGAATTTGACGTGGCTGAGATAAAAAATATAATTCTGAATCTTAACGCAAACAAAACTGCGGGTATTGATAGCATTCCAGTAAAAGTCATAAAAAACTCGTCATCGTCCATATCAAACATTATGGCTACATTATTCTCTGCTATGGTTAAAACAGGTATATACCCGAATAAACTTAAATTGCAAAAAATTCTGCCACTATTTAAAGGTGGGGATAAAACCAAAACACATAATTACAGGCCGATTGCAATACTGCCAGCTCTCAATAATGTGGTGGAGAAAATAATAAAAAATCAAATAGTCGAGCATCTGGAAAACATAAACTTCCTGTATCACCAGCAGTATGGATTTCGGAAAGGGTCCGGTACTCAAGCAGCAATAGTTCAAGCGGTGGATGACATTTGCTCTGCTTTAGATCGAGGTTGTACGGAAGTCGGAGGTTTGTTTATAGACCTACAGAAGGCATTTGAGTGTGTCAACCATGAAATTTTATTGCAAAAATTGCGCTATGCTGGATTTTGTGGCAAAACACTTGCTCTAATGAGCAGCTATTTGGAGGATAGATACCAGACGGTTTTCAATGGTAAGGCTAGCAGCAATTTAGAAAAAGCCTTTTGTGGTGTTCCCCAAGGTAGCGTGCTTGGACCAATCCTGTTCCTGATATTCATCAATGATATTAAAAATATCACATTAAATGGCAAATTGTTCTTGTTCGCAGACGACATCGCCCTGTTTTACCCAACCAGAAGTAGAACAGTACTAAGAGCTCAACTAGAATACGACATTTCTATGCTCCAGGAATTCTTTCGTTTTAACAAAATTTCTATGAACACTAACAAAACAAAATTCATTATTTTTGCACCACGCAGGAATGCGGAAGCAAATTTTATGTTCACTATAAACGAAACGGAAGTTGTGGAAGCGAAGGAAGTGAAATTCCTGGGACTCACGTTGAGTAATAATCTTTCTTGGAATCACCATATATCAAACCTTCAAAACAAGCTTGCGTATGGACTTGGGCTGCTGTTTAAATTTAAAAATAAGCTGTCTACGGATACAAAATATCTTATTTACGTATCGCTATTCCACTCACATCTTACTTACATGACAATGTGCTGGGCCTATAAAAACACCGTGGAGCTAAAAAAGCTACAAAGAATACAGAATAAAGCGGTCAAATTAACATTTCTATTGCCAAAAAGATACCCCAGTCTCCAACTGTATTCATCCAACTTCAAGTCACTGCTGCCTTTAAAAGGTCTTTATAAATACCAGCTATTGGTTCATGTCTACAAAAATTTACACAACATCAACTACAATACAACACAGCTGGTCTACCCAATACATGACTTCAACACCAGAAATAGCAACAACCTAGTTGCGGCGAGATGCAGGTTGGAAGCCACCAAACAGCGATATCTACACGCAGGACCAACGGCTTATAACAACCTACCAGCAGAATGTAAAAATTCTTCATCTGTAGGCGCTTTCAAACAAATACTCAAGCAACACTTACTATGCAATATCGAAAATAATATATCTTGAATTTTGTATTACTAAGATGTACATATGTATTAAAGAAATCGAATAAGTAGATTAATTTTAGGTATGCCAATCAGGCAAGCTCCTCTAGAGCCTTTAAAAGGCAATGGAGCATCATCTATTTAATGTAAATATATTACTTCTGGAATAAAATAATAAATAAATGAAAAAAAAAAAAAAAAAAAAAAAACGCCATGAGTTTCAACAGAATTGAAATCTGTTTCAAACTCAACCAACGCTTCACACAGACGAATAAAAGTCTTAAGGTGTGACATATTTATTTTATTTGTGTTTCTTGTAAACACTTTGAAGAAATAAAACGAAACAAAATAAAAATAATAAAATCAATTTATAAAAAAATCCCTTGATTAATTTTTTTTTTGTTTTTAACAAAAAAAAATTTTCCTAATTATTTTTATACCCCCACGCGTACTGCGTAAGGGGTATATTAATTTTGTCACGACGTGTGTAACACCCAAAAGGAGGCGTGGTAGGTATGGAAAAGTATATATATTCTTGCTCAGCATCACCACCTGAGTTGATTTAGCCATGTCCGTCTGTCTGTCCGTCTGTCCGTCTGTCGACACGATTACAGCCGTAATTTTTAAGCTATCGTAAAGAAATTCGATATTTAAGATTTTTTTAAAAAAACTAAGGTCAAGTTCGAGAATGGGCTAAATCGGATGAAAACCACGCCTACCTCCCAAACAACCCCAAAATTGAAAACTCTACAAAGAAGCTAATATTAAAGCTACAATACTGAAATTTGGTATATGTGTATTCTATGTCAAAGCTGAGATGTCTTAGAAAAATGGGCGTCATCCACTCAGTAACACGCCCACCTCCCATACAACCTCAAAATTGAAAAATCTATAAAGAGGCTAATATTAAAGTTACAAGACGGAAACTCGGTATTTGTGTATTCAATCTCAAAACTGAGGTGTGTTTGAAAAATGGGCGTCATCCACCCACTAACACGCCCACCTCCCATACAACCCCAAAATTGAAAAATCTATAAAGAGGCTAATATTAAAGTTACAAGACAGAAACTCGGTATTTGTGTTTTCTATGTCGAAACTGAGGTATGTTAGAAAAATGGGCGTCATACACAATCTAACACGCCCACCTCCCATACAACCCCAAAATTTAAAACTTTTTAAAAAGGCTTATATTTAAGCTGCAGGAAAACAATTTAATATGTATGTATTTTAGACACATAAAAATAAAAAAACTCTCAAAATCTCATACAAAAAGCTCTCCAATTAAAGATTCTTCCACCCTTAAGAATCGGCCGTGGGGGTATTTTAACTTCGGCCAAGTCGAAGATATACCTTACTAGTTTTTTTCTTAATACAATTTATTGTATTTAGCTTTGTGCAAAATAAATAAAAATTAAAACAAAATAAATAAAAATTTTTTTTTTTTTTTTATATAATTTTTCTTTATTTAATTTTTTTCCAAAGTAATTTTAATATAATTTTTTTTCCTTACAATTTATTGTAGTTATCCTTGTGCACAAATGAATTTAAGAACGAAAACAAAAAAAATTTTTTTTTTTTTAATGCTCTGTGGCTGTCCCACTGTGCAGCTTCTTTACCCACTCCTGTATTTTTCTAAGTCTTTTGCGCTTTGGAAATGACTTAGAAAAATTTTAGCGAATATATATTTTTTGACCGCAAAATTTGTGTCTTCGTCCCACTGTACCACTCTCTCACTACTAAGGCGTGCACACAATTACCGTCGGTATGAGCACAGCTGTGAGCGCGGTAAGTTCAATTGCAGTCTCTGCTGCGGACAAAGCACAAAAGAGTGCAAAAAAAAAATGCGTTGGCGAGGGTGTAAAAATATATTAAGCGCCAAATAGGGGTGACTTCTACAAGCACAAGCCGCGGTTTTGGCTTTGAACGATGCGTATATCGCACAAAGCGTAAAAGAAAAATATTGCGCTCGCACTGCAGATGACTACAATTTGTTATTGTAGCTGCCTTAAACAAAGAGTCCAAATGGGAGCTCACAAAATGTTATTGGCAAAGTCACAAATTAAAACGCAGCGCTTTGCACACAAAAAAAAAATTTATAAATGTAAAATATTTTTCAAAAAAACAAATCGTGCACTTTTTGTAAATAAAATTGCATATATGTAATTTTTGGCGGCAACACAAAATTTGCAGTACTTATGTACAAGAAAACCAAAAAAATGCCAAATTAATACATACAACTTTAATACAAATGAAGAATTCACAACTCAAATTTATAAAAATTTTACAAAAAACGCGACAATTCCGAACCGAGCTAGTTACTCACTTTCTTTTAAAAATTCGTATGGAATTGAAATAAAAAATCCTACCTTTTTTCCGGAATTGGCCTTATATTTTTCCAAAACTTGTTGATGTTGATGCTGTTGATGCTGTTGATGCTGTTGATGTTGTTGAGGTTGTTGATGCTGTTGATGCTGCTCAACTTTTTATTTTGAAATTTAAAAATTTGCTTTTTTAATTTTTAATGAAAAAAAACTTCACAAACGGCGGGATCGCGTATTTTCTTTTTTTTCAAAATCGCGGGTTTTAACAAAAAAATAAAAAACGGCTCGCGAAGGACCAATGAATATTTTGAATATTCTTAATTTAATTTTCACTACTGAAAATAAAAAACATGGTTTTCAACAAAACTTCTTTTTTTAATCTTTATTGGACCGACGTCAATAAAAGAGTGACAAGAGATACAAAGTTCATGTATGTTGAGAGCGAGAGGCGCTACTCACAAAGCCATCGATTTTATATAAACGAAAACAAACACTTAAAGAACACCGCTGTACCAACAATTGTACAGGGTGCTAGAAATAATATTTACTGGCGTAAACAAGTAGAAATAAACAATGAACATAAATTATTACACACCACCATTTTAAGGGTACATAAAAGCATTTTATAAATTAAAATAAATAGTGGAGTTCACGATCTGGTGGAATTGGTCTTGCATGAGTGCATTTGCAAAAGTTTATTGCATATTCTTGCACTACACTAACAAAATACACACGTTTACACTTGCTACGTTGTTGCAAATATACAACACTTCAAACATGTAAGATATAAATGTTACATACATGCAACACTAGGTTGTAAGCTCAAGTGTCAGAAATGTAAAAGAATTCAAAATCAAAGAAATAAATTTTGTTTTATTACAATGGATTAATGTTAAAAAATTTAAAGCTCAGATTGTTTTGTTTAAATTTCTTTTGCAAATCAGCTGTGTTAAGGTTTGCAACAAGTGTTGCAGAGTTATCCAAAAAACGAAGTTCACAATTGATAGAAAATGTTTGCAATTGCATAATTTTGCAATCTGGTGCAAATAAGATCGTGAACTGCCGTAATGTAATGTTCACTAGTAGAAATTAACAGCAAATGTAAATTGTTGCAAAACAACTCACACCTACAAACATACTAAGTATATATATATATCACGCATTACGTGTTGCGTACGGGGTGATTTTTCAGTTCATTAACGTATATTTTGATGCATTTTAGTGCACTCAGAAAAAAGCGGCCATGTACAATTAACGTTTTGTAATGTTATTTCCAATGTAAATCAGAAAATGTGGATTTTACGTAAGAAAATGTTAAGTTAACATGTATTTTGTTGAATTGTTTTACGTTGCAATATCAATTCTTTATGTTAAAATAACATTAAAAATGTTTTTTAGTTCATCATTGTTTACTGTACAATCAATAGTATTTCATATGCATTTAACATTAAAAATGTAGATGTCAACAACAAGCAGATATAATGTTTGTTTAAGAGCTGAGCCGTTGAGGCATACAGGTGACCGTGGCACACAGGTTATGACTGTGGCTTTGGATGCACGGAGCCCAGGTCGATTCCCACTCGTCGCAAATTATTTTTCAATACAATTTTTTTATCTGCATTAATGTACTGATACTTTTTGATATTTTAAGTGTTAAAATAACATTATTATGTGACAGTTATACATTTTTAAATGTAGGTTTTGTAATGTAAAAAGTACATTAGGATAATATCAATTTTAACATTTTTTAATGTCGGACGACTTTTGTCAACTAAAAATGTAAATTTTACGGTTGTTTAATGTACTTTTTTTTCTGAGTGTGATAAAACTAATTTTAACATTTTTTCTTATATCCAGTTTGGTTTAATATATGTGTATCTTTAAATTAAAATTTTGCTTAAAGGACTTATTAAAACATTTACCTAAATATAAAGTATCTACTCGATTGCGTAGGGAGGACACCAAAAATACCGCAGCTTTTGTTCATATAAAATAACATTTTATTTGTTTGAAAAGTGTAAATAGTATAGAAACTCAATATTTATTTTTTAATGAATTCAAAATGATAAACGAAAATTATAGAATATGTTTTTTGTGGGCCAATTTTGAAGTTTAATTATGTATTTTTGGAGGTTTAATGGCCTGCACTGGACACAACTAAACAAATTTTTAAAAAAATAGAGCATGGATTTCATTGTAAAATCATCAATCTGGAAATTAAGGAGGCCAACATAAACATTAAAAACACAACACATTATATTTTCCAGGCAGAACTTAAAATGAAATCAATACTAACCGAAGATGACAGCGAATTCACATCAAGACAAATACACACATACAAGCAAATTGTTGACATTACGAACAACGCACTAAACAAGAAAATTGAAGAACTTAAAAACAAAAACATCAAAAAAAATTGGTTTCACACTAAACGAAGATTGGTTCGTCAACAACACGACTATTGACTTTCCAGTAGACAGCAGGTGGATCCTCTCACTTGGGCGAAAATTTGCTTTGCCAATAACCAAAATAAATTTTTCACCTATACATGTTATTGCCGATCTGGAGCAATACATACAAACCATAGAGGACGAAAAGGAAAAAAGCGTTGCCAGATCAACAGGAGCAAATAGAATAGTTTCATATAAGAATAGGATTAGGAACACTGCAAAGGAGAAATTTATACTTAAAACATACGAACAAACGAACAAATTTATTAAACGGTATAGAGATGAAATAATCATAACACAGGCTGACAAAGGTAACAAAACAGTAGTTATGTATAAAAGTGAATACTTGGACAAAATGAAAAAACTATTAGACGACAGAAATACATATAAAACAATAAGAATTGACCCAACTAACAAACTACAAAAAAAGAACAACACGATTGTTAATTACTTACACAAACAACAATACATTGACACGTATCAAAAATTTTATCTGATGAGTCCGTCCGCAATTGCACCACGTCTTTATATACTACCAAAAATCCATTAGCCAGATGTCCCACTTAGACCTATATCGTCCTCAATTGGCGTACCTTGTTACAAAATTGCAAAACACTTAGGAACAATTTTTAAACACTTGACATCTGACGAACACAATATAAAACACGCAGCACAACTAAAAGACAAGCTCAAAAACTTTTCACTGACACAGGAAGATATAATAGTGTCTTTTGATGTGGTGTCACTGTTCACCAACATCCCTCTAAATTTAGCAATAAAAACTATAATGATCAGGGACCGTAACTGTTAGGACTTTTTTCCAAAAAGTCAACAAATAATAATTGTTTTTTGACCGATTTTGTTTTGGTCAAAAATTTTTTTCTGTCAAAAATAAAAGTTAAAATATGGCTTTTATTTTTCCGGTTAAAAATATAAGTTAAAATTTGGCTTTTATTTTTTTAGTCAAAAATATAAGTTAAAATTTGACTTTAATTTTTTCGCAGTTGTTTTGCAGCCTGATTTTATTTGCCGTGCTTATTTTAAAATTTAAAATAAAAAATTTCCATTATAATATGGTTGGATTTTTGCGATTTTTCGCTTGTTTGAAAATGAAATTTATTAATGTTTAATTATTATACTGTGCAACACAACTTCCTTAACAGGAACTTAACCACTTGAAGATGAAAACTAGATGGGAACAAATTATTTTCCGCGTCCTTGGCTACAGTTATATGTTATAATAATAGCAATGGTAGTAATGGTAAATTAATATTCTTATCACTTATATATCAAATGTAATTAAAAAAGTAGCAATACTCTTTTAACATTTTTGAGATGCCAACATAAAAGTCAAATTTTAACTTTTATTTTTGACCGAAAAAATAAAAGTCAAATTTTAACTGTTATTTTTGACTCAAAAAATAGCAAATTTAATTAATAAAGTTTTTACATTGACTGATACACAATTTCTAGAACAAAACATAAAAAAGGTTAAAACAATACTTAAAAACAACGACTACCCTAAACATCTGACTAACTCACTTATTACTTCAAGAATTTTGAAAAATAAACAAAACAAACAAATTACAGAACATAACAAACAGTCTGAAAAACCTGAACAGGAAGACAAAAAATACCACGGGATAACATATAAGACTCACGAGCAACAGACACATACAGAACATAACGATAGCGAACAACACAACATTTGCGTACAGATCAAACAAAACTTAAGACCAAATTTTTACAAAAACAAAAACACATGCAAGGAAAGAGGAAAAGCATATGAAGTAAAATGCAATGGCACTGAGCAAGAAAACTGTGACAAAATATATATAGGGACAACAAAAAGAGCGCTCAAAATAAGAATGACAGAACACAAACTGGACATAAAAAACAAAAAAACAACAACGCGCTAGCACAACACATATCCGAAACAGGCCACACAGCTGATTTTGATACTGTGGAAATTTTAGACAGAGAACAAAACAAACAAAAGACTAACTTAAAAAAGTTATCGAATACACCAAAAAGGGGAAAAGACAATAAACTTCAAAGAAGACACAGACAAAATTAATAATTACTATGCAGCCGTTTTAAATAGTGAGCTTATCAAAAAAATGTTTTGTTATAAAATAATTGTTTTATAAATGTTAAGTGTTTTAATAATGTAATGTAAAATTGTTTGTAAGTTATTGTTATATGTAAGTTAATGACATTGTTTAAAAAATATTTTATGTGTTTTTAGAAATAAATTAATCTCCCCTGATGATGTCGCCAAAAAAGTGACGAAACGTCGGAAAAAATTTTTATTTTTTATTTTAAAATTTTTTTTTTATTTTTTTGTAAAAAATAGCAAAACAAAATACAGGCCATTAAACCTGCAAAAATACATAAATAAAATTATATAATGTAATTTAAAATTAATATAAATTAATAACAGTTAAAATTTGACTTTTATTTTTTCGGTCAAAAATAAAATTTAAAATTTGACTTTTATGTTGGCATTTCAAAAATGTTAAAAGAGTATTGCCAATTTTTTAAATAAATTCGGCATCTTTTCCAAATCATTCACTGAAATTAATTAATTTTACCAGTAAATAAGTGATAAGAATGTAGCCAAGGACGCCGAAAATAATTTGTTCCCATCTAGTTTTCATCTTCAAGTGGTTTAGTTCCTGTTAAGAAAGTTGTGTTGCACTGCGAAAAAATTAACCTGACCGGAAAAATAAAAGTCATATTTTAACTTTTATTATTGACGGAAAAATAAAAGTAAAATTTTAACTTATATTTTTGACTGAAAAAATAAAAGTCAAATTTGAACTGTTATTTTTGACTCGAAAATAAAAGTAAAATTTTAACTTTTATTCTGGACTGAAAAAATAAAAGTCACACTTAAACTTATATTTTTGACTGAAAAAATAAAAGTTAAATTTAAACTTATATTATTTGACCAAAAAAAAATTGGTCAAAAAAAATAAATAAAATAAAAATTTTTGGAAAAAAGTCATAACAGTTACGGTCCCTGATTTTAAACCCATAAACAAACAACGCACATTATACGAGGGTAATGTAGCATGAAAGGGACGCAACATTATCTTGTAGCAGTTTTTTGTGCTCTTTCCAATCTTAAGATATGGATCGCATGAGAAAGATTCATAATTATTGAGGCATACTCAAGCCTCGATCTAACCAAAGTATTATAAAGCACTTCAAGTGTTTGCGGGTCAAAAATTCTAAACAATGTCGTCTTATAAAGGCTAGAGGTGAGTACACTTTTGGCAAAAGAGAATTGAAGTGATCCACAAAGGTAAACTTGCTATCAAAAACTACTCCCAAATCACGAATGTAATTAAATGTAATGGCTACTTCATTAAAGAATAAGTTGAATTAAGGGATTCAGAGATTTCGTAAAAGTAATTTGTGAACATTTACTTATGTTAGCGGTAAGCCATTGCGAGAACTCTATTCATAAACATTACTGAGGTCTGCTTGAAGTAGATTGATGTCAATCTGATTGCAAGTTTTAGAAATAACTTTAAATCATCAGCATGAAGGAGAAATTGTGAATTACGAAAACATTTACCTATATCATTAATGTATAAAATAAAAAGAAGGGGGTCTAAAATACTACCTTGTTGGACGCCTGACGAAGCAACGTAACAATAAGATTGGGCATTGTTAATAGAGATAAAACATTTTCTGGAAACTAAGTAGTACTCAATCCACTTTAACATGACAGAGTGAAATCCCATTTTACCGAATTTGGCAAATAACATTTTTTGAGGCACTTTATCAAATGCCTTCGAAAAATCTGTATATACTACGTCAACTTGGTGGCCCAATTCAAACGATGAAATACAATAATTAGAGAACATTGCTAGGTTCGTTCTCTATGCTGTTCAACACATAAATGCTGCTTCACTAAAGAATACAGTTTTGATTTAATTATAGATTCAAAAACTTTAGAGACATTAGATAGCTTAGAGATAAGTCGATAGTTGGCTTAATCATTTTTAACACTACATTTAAAAATAGGTGTAATTGAGGCAATTTTCCAACAATCAATAAACACTCCACACGATAATGATTTATTGAAAATCACACAAAGAGACTTACACAAAGCATGTGCACAATTTATGAGCAATATTGTGGATAAGCCATCAATATCGGACTTGACCGAGCCCTTCGTAGAAGTTATTGCATTATAGACATCGGTCTCAGATAACACTATGGAATGAATTCTGGTTAGCAAAATTGTTGCACAGGTCTCTAGTAATCAGTTGGCTTTTACAGATTGAAAAAATATCAATTAGTCGACGAGTTATAACAAAAAAACCAATATGTTGAAAATCGACATTTGATTACACATTTCTAGTGTCCGACCGATTATTCGGCTTCGGTAATCGGCATAATCGGCCGATATTTGGACCTTCGGCATCGGCTTCGGCTTCGACCGAGATAGCCGATTATTTTTGCCGATTTTTTTTGCTTTGCTAAACAGTTTTTTTATAAGTTTTTAGAATTTTTTTGAATTATTCAGTGAACTCAGTTCAAAATTCCACATTTGGAACATTTTCCATTGTTTGTTTTGTTTTTCTCTCCTTTTCTCTTCTTTCGTGAGTTGGTGTTCACTCGTTGAAAATTTTATTCAAATGATAAATGTAGCATTTCTTATGAATTGGTTCCATTTCATACCAAATTTCTTTACATTCGGTCCAGTCGTTCAGGCGTTATTGAGCCATATATATTTTATTACTTTAAGCGCCCTCTATCAATAACAATAACATCGCGATTAGACGATAGTTTTGTTAAGTTTGTGTTAATTTTCACGAAGCGCATTTTGTATGAATAGCAGATAGTTTGGTTTTAGTATTGAAAATATTTTGTTCGCTTGTGTGTGAGGTTGTGTCCCTTTTCCTTTAGAAGCTGCTTTGCTTGTTAGATTGTTTTTTTTATGTAATAATATGGCTAAACGGTCGACTTGCTAAACGACTGGAGCGATTTTGATGAAATTGTACGAAGATTCTTCTGACCTAGTAATAAAAGATAGACTTTTAGAAGTTATAAAAACTTTGGATAGAGGGCGCTTAAACTGTAAAAAGTAAAGCGTACTTTAACCACTGCCTTCAAATAAACCTGTGCCTGAATTTAAGTATGATTTGCATTTTAATATTATAAATGCTTAAAAACCTAAAGAACCATGTTTGAAGTCAGCTATTGCAAGTTGATTTTAAGACAAGCTAGCTGAATTTAAACAAATGCATGTGTTTTTTTATTAAAAATGGCTAAAATTCATCATATGGATCTTATTTTAAGATCGTTTGCATTGCTTTTTAATCCAGTTTGTTTACGATAAGAGATGAAATTCAGCAAAGATAAGGCTGCAATTACCATTTAACTTCTTTAAGTAAGACATTATTGAATGCTGTTTTACAGTAAAAAAAGGCAAAAGTAATTTCAGCAAAACCTGTCTTAATGCTGTTGCAGCTTATTTTAAAACAGTTTTTCACCTTATATGAAGATTTATTTTTTAGAGTGTAGTAATAAATTATATATGGCTCAATAACGCCTGAACCGAATGTAAAGAAATTTGGTATGAAAAACGAGCCCAAACGAAGATGAACCGAAGGCTAAAGTCCAAAAGCGAAAACGAACTTCACTAAAATTTTGATTCGCTGTAACTTTTTTTTCTACGAATGAAATTTAATAGTTCCTACACAAAAGTTAAATGATTTTGTATGAACTTTTGTTATATTAAAAAATAATTTAAAGTTTTGGAGGTGCTTGTGTACTAATTGAGACCTATCCAAAGATATACTTCTTTTCACGATCGGGTTAAAACTGGTGAAGTTATACAAAAAAGACTATTTGGAGCAGATTTTGGGTTCACAAAAAAAAATTTGTATTGTTCTGAAATCATCTCAATATAAGCTTTCATATTAGGGGCGGTAGATGCAAACTTTTTTCCCCATATGGCGTGACCCACCATAATACTCATACTTCATGTAATAAAATGCACGAATTTTAAAATGCTATATCTTTTTAATGAACCATAAAAATCACTTTAATTTGTATATCATCAGAATCCTCTTATTACGAAGTCTATTTAACATTAATTTAAAACTTTTTCTCCCGTGCCCATTGGAGATACTTGATCCCAAAGTTGGGGCAAATTTTCTTACTAGGACGTACCTTATACCAAAAAAATAGGTCTGCCACAAACTTCTTTCTATTAAAATTTTTTTTCAAAGTTACCAAAAATTACGATTATTTTCGGAAACTTCAACTTTTTTTTTAAATTAAGTAACATCCCAATTAATTTTTCTGATATGCAAGATAATAGCCTAAGGTATAATTAATATTATGTTTATTCATTCATTACTGTATGTTTAATAGGAGCTGAGATATGATCATTACCGCAAACTCTATAAAAAACGAAAATCGCTCGTGGTTGCATGAAAAACATGGTCGCCATTTTGTGAATACAACAAAAAAATTTTTTTTAAAGCGGTAAAGGTGCGGTTCTAAGGTGCCGAAACATTACGAAATTAATGGTTAAAAAAAAAAATTTTTAATATGGTTGACCAACCGAATTTGCTATTTTGTGATCAATCTCGGCGGAATGACCCAGTTAGTATCAGTTAGTAGCTTTTCTCGACTGGGTCGAAAATTGATAACATTTTTTTCTACGTTATCCTGACGTCAATAAATCAATTACAGAAACATCCGAATTTTGTAGAAAAACTTTTACATTTAATTCGAATTAAATGATTTCATTACTTTTTTTGTACTGAAATGTTAATTAATATAAAACAAAAGCAAAGAATAAATTTTTATAATTTTTTGACTTCAATAATTAAAAAAACTTAGAATTAATAGAACTCCAAAAGGATTTTGCGTTAGCAATAATTTTTGATTCAAAATTTAAAATATATTGTTTATATAAAAATTTATTCAAAAAGTTAAACTCCCTCGAATAATGTTTATGTTGGAAGTCATATGCAGGATTATTAGGATCTTTAAATAATTAAAAAAACTTATTCCGTAAATTTTTTAATTTTAGCAGACCTTTAGTATACCAATGCAATTTATGATTTGTTCGTGATACCCGTGGAATTTTATTAAAACATACATTCATCACTTGAAATTTGAATATTTCGAAGCAAGTTGCGGTATTTTTTTCAAAAAATAAACTATTCCAATTAATTTCATTAAAAAGAAGTACTCAGTTAGCAAAATTACATTTATTAAAATTAAAATAACTATTAACTTGAACATTTGGCAAAAAATTAATAAAACTCAACTTCCAAAATAAGTGGAAGATGATGAAAAGATACTGGAGAGAATGGATCTAAACATTCATACATTTTATATTTAACATTGCTTGAAACACAAATCAAATCCAAAATTCTATTAAGATTATTTACAAAGGTGTTTATTTGTGCTAAATCAATACTTAAGAAGCTATCAATTTAGTTTACCTCAAAAGACTTATTAATATTCGTTAGAATTAAATCAAGATCAAGATGTATCCAACGAATTGTTGGAATTGTTGGAATTTCAACAATTGAATTATTGTTGAAATCGCCTAAGACGACCAAATGATTACACTGTGCTAGTTGCAAAATCCATCAAACGGGGGACCCAGGGGGATAACATAATTCGAGTGCGCTGATCCTAATGGTGCTATGCGTTTTTTTAAGTTAGCTCTAGTTTTCGAGTTATTCGAAAAACAAAATATCACTATTAAGGATAAAATGGAAGCAATTTTATTTTTTATTTTTTACAATTTATTAAAATTAAATCGATATAAATTCATAGAATAACCATTATATCGACAAATATACATCAAATAAAAACAATTCGAAGAATATTTATTCGATTTAGTTGATTTAAAAGTGATTTTCCCGCAAAACCGTTAATACAAAAAACCTTAAATGGACCCTTAAGCAACGACAACATTTCATGGCTTTGAAGGTATAGGGGAAGTGCATTTTTAAAGATAGCGTGGGCTCATGTTTACATTGGCTTAACGCTTGCTTTAATTAGTTGATGATTTTTAATGTTTCTATCTTATCAAAGAGCTGAAACGTCTAAATTATGTGTAGCAAACTTCCATATAGGAATTTTTCCGGGAATTGCTAAATGGGCTGATCACCACACTGTGGTGCAATATTATAAATAGTACTGATTTCGAGTCAGCACTTTTGTTATAAGGTAAACAACTTAACAATTTTTTCAAAAGAATTTAATCTAGGTTATATATACAACGTTATTGTTTAAAATAAGCCAATGGCTTAACAGGTTCAAACATTTTTATGTTATTACTCCAAGATTTTTGGGTACAAAAGCAAACTTCTAAATAGGATGTTTGGGTTGAAATAAAAACTTATTTCATTAAGTCTGATTGGTGGGTATAACAAAGAGTATTTTGGCTAAGTACTCGGAAATAATTTTGCGCTACAATTCACAGAGGTATTTAATAAATGGTAAAAAATTACAAATTTTTTCTTCGTGGGTCTAAAATTTTGATATTCAAAATTCTCGAAAACAAGAGCTAACCTAAAAAAACGCTTAGCACCATTAGAATCAGCATACTCGAATTAGGTTATCCCCCCGGGTCCCCCGTTTGATGAGAAAAAAAAGTGTCAGTACCTCCGAACTAGGAGGTACGTAAGAGGCGCATACATAAAGAGATCCAAAGGAACCAGCTATTGAGACGCTAAGTTGATCAAGTAATGAGTCAACATTCTTCATGATGCAAATGCTTGAGCGTAAAATTCGTTTAACCGCAATCAAAATAGCACCTCCACGTGTAAGACCAGTCTTTACAGCATCCTTGCGTCCTTGCGATATACTTGATAAATGTTGGTATTAAAGAATTCCGTATCGAAGAAATCTGAATTTAGCCAAGTTTTGATAAAAACAATAATATCATTTTGAAAATTTTCTTAAGGCCAAACACGCACATTCACAAGCCAAAGAGAAGGCTAAATTATTTCATCATAGAGATGTGCTGAAATACCAAGCTTAAAGTTAATACTTTTCAAATCACCAAGAAGGGCATCTCTTTTTACCAGCATAAGACAGGACAAATGATTTCGGGATATTGACGCATGCTTAACTACATAAGAAATAATATTTTCTTCAGAAACATTTCTTTTAAATGAAGAAAGATGTATACATTTTTTACGAACCACAATGTCTAATTCGCTATTGTCATTAATACGCACGAAACCGTAATGACTAATACTTAGTGTTTTGCTTGATTTTAATTCTATAATTGAGTCAACAGTAACATCTTGAGTGCGTTGATTACACTGTACAACAAAACTCAAGTTTTTAAAAATCCCAAGAGGTTTCACAACGGTTTCCTAAGGTTTTGGGTTCGCTGAATCCGAATCTGAAGTCAGAATTTCGGGTCACTATAGGTTTACGAGCTACAGGGGAGGCAGAACCCTAACCCCCTACTCTTAATGAAATCAGTATGACCGACCCCCATTTCTTTTCAAGAGGAACATTTTTTGCCTTGGAACCCATCCCCTCCGACCCCTCCGTATGGGGCGTCCCATACAAATGTTATTATTTGTATGTATTTTTTATATGAACTTTTTTATTAAAACAAAAAACTTATTTTATTAGTTGCTAATTCTTTTTAGGAATGACAGAATTTATAAAAGGGGTGGTGGTGTTGCTATATATTGTAAAACTTATCTCAATGTTAAACTTGTAAGTCAATCTTGTGGATCTGATGTTGAATATTTAAATGTTGAATTGACAAATAATCATGGTGTAAAATTGCTTGTTTCTTGTGTTTATAATCCTAACAGATCTTTTAGTCTTGAACCTTTCTTTTGTGAGTTGTACCAACGTGTTTCTGACTTTGACTGCTTTTCTATATGTGGTGATTTCAATGTCAACTTGCTAACAAAAGATAGAGCACCTGAATGTTTTTATGACAAAGTTAATGCAGGTGGTTTGACCATTATTAATACTTCGCTTCCAACTCGCTTCGCTCCTAATGCTATTCCGAGTCTTATTGATGTTTTTATCCTTTCTGATATCTCTCTTCTTTTACTTTTCGACCAAATCTCATTTATTTCAGACCATGATCTACTCTTTTGTTCTATTAATTTTAAACCTTGTCGTACTTCTACTCCAGTTTCTGTTCCTTATCGTGACTACTTGTCTATTGATTACAACCTGTTGTATGATTATTTGTCTCGGATCTGTTGGGATGATTGTTGGTTTTCTCAGTCAGTTGACGATAAATTAAATATACTTGTCTCTCATGTAAACTATGTTTTTGAACAATTCGTTCTTGTTCGTTCGTCGATAGTTGTTAACAAGTCCTGTCCCTGGTTTACGTCTCAAGTCAAATCAGCTATCAAGTCTAGAAACTTGGCTTACGTTAAATGGAAGAAAAATCAAAGTAATGCCAACTGGAATATATACAAGCAAGCTCGAATTCGAGCGGTCTCAATTGTCAGGCAGTCCAAGAAAAACTGTTTTTCCGCAAACTGGATTGTTCACTTCCTTCTAAAATTTTGTGGAGAAATATTAGATCCTTGGGGGTATGTAATAAAGAGGAGAAGAAGTGTGAGGTTGAACCTAATATACTGGATGATTTCTTTCTGTCTCTTTCCTCGTCTGGTTATAGTTATAGTCCTCAATGTAATGTTCGTAATGTTCGTCAGCTTTCTGTTTATGACCAGTTTTCCTTTTGGAATGTTAATGAAAATGATGTTAATTTGACATTTATGAAAATTAAATCACATGCCATTGGTGACGATGGTATTCCTTTAAAAGTCATTAAAATTATTTTGCCATATATCATTAAACCACTGACGCATATAATCAACCACTGCTTTACTGTTTCCTGTTTTCCTAACTCTTGGAAACGGGCTACAGTCATTCCAATAGCAAAAGTCACGAATGCATCCGATATGAAAGACTTAAGGCCTATCAGCATTTTAAGTACATTTTCAAAATTTGTGAATCACTAATGTCTAAGCAAATAAATGAGTACTTAGAATCACACAAACTTCTCTCACCATACCAATCGGGTTTTCGGACAGGTCACAGTTGCGCCACAGCTATGCTTAAGATACTTGATGACATTCGTATACATTATGACGCAGGAAACACCACACTCCTCTGCCTCCTTGACTTCTCTAAAGCCTTTGACACCGTTAATCACGCTCTCTTAGTTCAAAAACTTTAACTTTACTTTGGTTTCAATGTTAGTGCTGCGTCATTAATTCTCGAAGGTAGAATGCAAAGAGTGAGAATTGGCAACATTTTCTCTGACTATTTGTTAATTAAAGCTGGAGTGCCTCAAGGATCTATCCTTGGGCCTCTTCTTTTTAGTTTATTTATTAATGACATTTTTACTGTGTGTAATGATATGACGATGCATGCTTATGCAGATGACGTTCAATTATACTCTTCTAAAAGAATTGGCGTTGTTGAGGACTTGTGTTGTAGAACCAACGAAGATTTAACCGCTATATCTAAATGGGCTTCTGAAAATGATCTCTGCCTGAATATTAACAAATCTTATGTTCTTCCACCTTATGTGGTGACCGTGGCATGCAGGTTAAGTGTGTGGCTTAGCATGCTCGGAGCCCGGGTTCGATCCCCAGCCGTGGCGAAAAGTTTTTTCAATAAAAAATTTTTCTGATCGGTCACCACCTCTCTGCAGACAATGGCAAACCTCAGAGATTAAATAATGCCATGTAAAGCTTCTTGAGAACATGAGCCGTTCGGAAGTGGCATAAAACATGAAGGTCCAGTTCTCGGTCAATTGTGTGCAAAAATTTAATAACACACACAACACAATCGATCCTAAGAAGCTCGGTCAAAGTCCTTTCAAGGGCTGAAATGGCCAATTTGTTTTTTTTTTTTTTATGTTCTTCCAATATCTAAGGATAAACTTGACTTTTCTCAAATTCCGATAATTACCCTTAATGGTAAACAATTGCAAATCGTTGATAAAATTAAAAACTTAGGCTTTGTTGTAAACTCCAAGCTGACGTGTACTGACCATGTTAATAATATAATTAAGCAAATCTATTATACGTTTATCTTCTTAATTCACTCCTACTTTGACTAAAAAAAGACTAGTTATCCAGCTTATTATTCCCTTAATAACTTACTCTGAGCTTGTCTACTGTAATCTTGACTCCCACTCTGAGCATAAAATCCTTGTTGCATTTAATGAGGCTGCGAGATATATCTATGGATTGAGACGTTTTGACCATATCTCCTTAAGAAGCAAGGAAATTTTGGGTTGTAGTATAATAAGCTACATAAGCTGATCATTAATAAAACGCCATCATACCTTTATGAAAATCTACGATTCGCTGTTTCCACCAGAACCTTTAATCTAATCATTCCTAAATACTCTTGTTTACACTCAAAACGACTATTTTTCATTTACGCCATTAGGCTATGGAATTCTTTTCCTCTACATATTAAAACTATAATAAGCGCGAAAAATTTAAGCTTTCGGTTATGTCCTTCTTTTCCTATTTATAAATACCTTCTCTGCTCTTTTCATATATAATTTTCTTACTAAATCTTCACCTTGTATCCTTTATTTATTTTCCCTTAGTTAAGCGTAAATGTAAAGTTAAGCTTAATGGTAATTTTATAAATTAATATTTATTTTTAAGATCTCATTTATTAAACATTCAAACTTTTGTTATATGCTTACTTTGGTTACTATCCTTAAACAATTTCTTTTTATTATTAAATCTTATCTGTTGATTATATATTTCTCTTTGTTGTACGCTAAAAGATATCTTATGATATGACGATATCTTACTGTACTAATTTAAATCTGCAATAAATAAATAAATGAAATGAAATATGACGAGTCAAAAAAAATTTGTGAAGTGAAATTCTGGCTGAAAAATTATTTTCTCACAATTTTTTTTTTCAATTTTGATTTGTTGATTTTGAAAAATAAAATTTCGTACTTCCGCAGCGCTGTTGCGATGAACAACAAAATTCAGTAATTTACATCAATTTTTTTTCAGAATTAAGGGGGTCCTCTGGTAATCTATGCCAAATTTTAGCCTTTTTTCAAAATATTGTGGAAAGAGAACGAGTAAAGATATTTTAGTTCCGTTTTTTGATTTGGGTAGCTTAATTTATTGAAAAAAATACAAAATTTTGAAAAAGTGAATTTATGTACCGTTCAGAAAGTTCTCGGCCTGGTAACGAGGTTCTCCGGAAAAAAGGTGGGTCCAAATTGCGCACGATTCCAAGAGTAAACATCGTCTGAAAAAAAAAAAAAAATATTCAGTTACTTAGAATGAATGTCCCTATAGCCCCTACCTCGGAAACAAAAATCGAAATTTTTTTAGGGGGAGAGCCGCCACTTTGAAAATGAAAAATCGAATTTCGACCTTTTTTTTTGTAGTCTAGTGTAGAAAAAAAATAGTAAACATTATTTTTTCGGCAAGTTTGAGGTAGGGGCTATAGCGGCGTAAATTCTGCGTCGTTTCATGTCTCATATATCAAAATCGGTCAAAAACTGTTTGAGTTATCGTGCGCAAAGTTTTGAAAAACATGGTTTCGAGAAAAACGCGTTTAAAGTTTTGACTTCAATTTTGAGGCACACAAATGACATTAACACTTTTTTTTTTAATACAATACTTACGAATATTAATCGGCAATTCCAGCCCCATAAAGTGTGCCTTCCTCCATCTCATAAAACGAGTTTTCCATGGCTTTTTGGGCTCTGCGGGCTGTGCGACCCTCTTTCGATGATGCGTACGTTTTTAGCTCTGAGCGTTGAAGTCGTTTTCCGTCGCGAGATTCAGCATACATCTCGGCTTGTGGGCCGATGACAATACCCATTGTTGACATTATTTTTAAAATACTTGTGAAGCCTTCGTTGAAAATGCAGGTTGCCAGAAAATTTGCGATTTCGACTGTGCTAGCACCACAGTGGACATGTTTCGGCGCAAAGGTCCACAAAAGCGAGTTGAACGATTCGTTACAATTTTGCGTTTCACCTCCAGTGCATCGGTTGAGTAGATCGTCGGATGATAACGCTTCGTATATGGGCTTCATTACTTGCAGAACCTTTCCATCAAGTGGGGCGTACGTGTGGTGAAATGAGGCTAATGAGCCTTCTGCTGCTGACTTTTGATAGGCGCACCAGCTGGACTCACCAGGTGGGCAATACATATGTTGTGGATTACTATCACTTGAACTTTTGTGATAATATGTTGACCATATTTCTTTTCTCATGTTTTCCACAGAGTCCTTATTAAGTCGAATAGCAAGTCCATAGTAAGTAGTCAGCTCGCTTATGACTTTGTCTGTCAGTTTGCCAGTGCCTTTTCCACCGATGCCTTTGTTTTCTTTTTTGACCTTGCGCAGCCGTGTGCCCATGCGTTTTTGCACGTGAGCGATGCACTCCTTTTTTGTGACAACGGGGTCGCCGTTATACGGATCAAGGTCTATAATGGCCTTGAAGGTTTTGCTGTCGCCATCGCCAATATATTTTTCATATTTTATGCCATATTTTTCGATCGATGAGGCAAACATTTCCTTCACGGCATCTACCTCCATCTTGCCCGCACTCCCACTGTGGTTGTTTGTGCATGTTTTCTGGTGCGATTCGTACCATTCTTCGAAGTCTGCAGAGTCATTTTTTTTCCCCACATTTTGCATGCCTGGCAAAGGCTTGATTTGACAACGGAGTCAACCACTTTTTTGGTATGTTTACCGACGAGCGTAGTGACACCAAAAAGAGACGAGAATCCCCGTTTTTTCCAGGTGCCATCCCCTGAAACGGTCAGCAATGAGGAGTCACAGTCAGGATTTTTTTCTTTCTGCTGTTCCTGCTCTTCTTTAACCGCATTCAACAGGCACTGCTTGTAAACTGCTTTAGCAGACACATGCATGTTTTTCAAGGTGCCATAGTACGCATCAAGGCACAATCCTTGGCATATGTCCATTAATCCGCAGAACATATTAATACCTTCTCTCCCTATTCCAAGCAATCTCATGGCATATATCAACCGGCGATTTACAACAAAAGATTTACCGACCACCGGCGAAGAATTAATATACTGTGTAGCTTAACATTGGCACTGCAGACTCACTTTGAAGCCGACTCCACGCATACATGTTTTTCCAAATCGAATTTTTTGTTTACATTGGGCGCAGATAACCAGAGCAGCAAGCGTTTGGAAAAATGAAAAAAATTCCAAGAAACAGAACTGGAGGTTGTTTTCGATGATGACTTCATTGTCTTGCGTTTTCTTCAATTTTTTGGCCGATGTGCTGGCAAAGTCGGTGTCCTCTACTTGGGAGTGCTGGTTTCCACGGAAATGCCTCTTTTTTGTTCGATACGCGTACTTACGCGGCGCGTTTGGGTGGCTTTTTTTATCCATAGCAAAAAAAAAACACAAAACGATGTTTCTTTTATTTTACAACAGCAGTTATCGCGCACGCGTAGCTTTCAGCGTTCGAAAATAAACTGAATCTCGTTCGTTTGCTTCTTTCATGTGAACACCTGGGCTCAAAATCATTTCAACCCCTAAATCAAAACATGCATGTATACATACTGCATGTATACATACTGTGTGTGTATATTTTGTAATATCAATACATATTTTGGAAGAATTCCACAGAATTTTCGACTAATGACTGCAGGCAAATAAACAACTTTGCTGATGCGTTATTTTGACGAAAACATACCTACACAAAAATGCCTGTATCTCCTAAACTATTTCGAATTTTGAAAAATCCTTTTGGGAAAATGTTTTTCAGTATCTGAGCAATAGAAATATGAAAAAAATTTTTCGGATTACCAGAGGACCCCCATAAGAACCCTCCAAATTATTTTCTTTATGACAAAAATTATAAAATGAGAGTGATTAGAGCGAGTTAAATATTTCAGGGGTTAAACTACCTCGCCGCCATTTTGATCTCCCTCTCAGGAGATAAAAGCCTTAACTCACTATGAACAAATTAAAAAAAATAGCATTATCTCGGAGATAAATTTATCTCTCTGTGACACAAAACGGCCCTTTGTGTCTTATAATTGGAATCTTAAGTTCCGCAAAAAATGGCATTTATTAAAATAATAAATAATGCAACATCGTTGTTCCTGTTTGAGTTGGTGACGACTATCGCATTCCAATGAACCACGAGCTGAACAAGCTCTACGATTACATTGACCATGTTCAGCGTTTAACAATTAAGCGACAATTAAGCGACTACGCTAGCTGTGTCATGTCTAGGGTTGCCAACTCTGAAAAGTACAAAATCGGGACGGGCTGAAAAATGCGGGACAACATTAGAATTTTTTATTTTATTAAATATTTTCTTTTATTCTTTGAGAAATAAAGGGTATCAACGATGCCTTTACACCATCGCTTGGTCCCTTGATATTGTTTAGATCTCTTTCCAACTCTTGCCCAATTCATGAAAAAACCAAAAAATAAATCCAAATCGTTTTGATAAATAAAATATATGAAAAATAAATGATATAGCCTGTTTCAAAAGAGAAGAACATTTTCGCGCATATTTGAGAATAAGAAAATAATTTGGAGAGTGTTCTTCATTCTGATTGGTCGACATTAAAAACAAAATTGAAGCAGAAAAATAAATGAAAAAAAATGAATGTATATTCATGAATTTTGTTAATCATCGCAACTGCGCTGCGGAAGTATTGAATTTTATTTTTAAAAACAAAAAATATTTTGTCATCCGTAATTTCACTTCACAATTTTTTCTTGAGAAAATAATTTATTTTTTATGTAATTTTTATTTTATTTCTCTCTCAAGATGCAGGTTGCTGCAGGACGTCGGTGCAACACAGTACTTGTGCGATCATTTGTTCTAAATGTTTGCGCATTTTAATATTAATAAAAACAGTAAAAAACATTCAAAAACAGCATATAGTTCAGCGAACAGAACAAAAAGAGCAAAGAAACTACGCTCTAAAAATTTTCTAGCTTTTCTAGCGCATCGAAAAATGAAACTAAAAAATGTTCTTCTCTTTTGAAACGAGCTATAAATTTATTTTGATAATAAAATTAAACGGTTTAGGAAACTGTTTCATGTCGAATTGGAAATTTAGATACAAACAATCTTAAGTTCTCAAATGCGGGACAAAAGGTGTCCCGCAAAGGGTCGCCGCGGGACGCTAAAAAATAAGCTGAAATGCGGGACGTCCCGCGAAATCCGGGACAGTTTGGAACCCTAGTCATGTCTATCGTATGGATGAAGAAGCTTCAGCGAAAAAGGTGTTTGAAGCGAAAGCCGAGGGTCGAATACGAAGAAGAAGACCATGACCTCCGATGGATTTACCAGGTTAAGGTTGCGGTTATAGTGAACGCCGAGTCAGACAGACACTCGCAGACAGCAACCTGCCAAAAAAATTAGCCGTGCATAGTGAATACGAGAAGCAGATCAGATCAGATTAAATTGATCGCTTATGTTTTTGCAATTTTTCTATATTTTTCATGCTAATATGAAGGCATCAGACGTTTATAAAATATGACGTTTATAAAATATGACGTTTATAAAAAATGTTATTCATAAATGTGCTGCTACGCTTATTCAAAAACAATAACATAACAAAACAACACAAATCTCTATTGACGTCGCACACAGGGGCCGCCCCATATAAGTGGGTGCTCAAAATTCTGAAATTCTTTTCTTTCCATCAAACTCGGTTAGCCTATACTTTTACTGCAATTTTTGACAACTTAACCCTTTGAGGACCATGTTTTAACCCATTTGTGACCATATTTTTTTGATATAGAGTCTTATGCAAAACTTAATTTATTACATTGCACTGTGCAAAATAAAAAAAGATTTAACCAATTAATGACCTTCACTTAACCTTTTCGTGGCCATGATTTAGACTTCTAAAAAAAATGTTATACAATAACTTAAACCAATCGATTTTGATTATATAATCCATACGAATTTTAAACGATTAATCAGTTGCTTATAGCCTTGCTTAAGCCAACTAGCGACCAGGATAACATCTAGATATAATTAAAATAAACGTTTAAAACTTTCATTTCAATGTGAAATTGAAATATGAATTGTTTTAAATATTGTTGATTTTGATCAAATTTATAACAAAAATAAGAGAATTTAAGTTACAATTTATTTAAATAATTTTAATTTCAGTAGATAAGATTACATAGTCAGTTCAGTTTACAACAAAGGTAATTAATTCTACGTTTCCATATAGAAAATGTTAAGTTTCAAATTTAAACAAGTAATGAAATAAATCATAATAACGAAAAGAAGTTAATTACCAACATTTAAAATTCTTTAAGGTTTATCAAATAAGCAGTCGCTGTTTATGCAAGTATTTTCACGTACATAAAATCTTTCGAATTTTCTTTTAATAGATTCCAATTTTTTGGAGAATTATGTTTACAATTTTTGAAAGCAGAATTTAAATTTTTTTAACAGATGGTTTTTTTGATCTAAAACTGAAGTAAATCTTCAAATGCAACATCAAGTTTTATTTCTTTGCTTTGACATACTACATCGCACATATCACGTCTCTTTACTGCTATTTTGCCGAAATCTATTGCAAAAAAAGAACATTGCAAATACCCAGTGAGGTTTATCATGATGGTTGGTTTTAATATTCTGCCATGTCTTTATGATTTTATGTTAAATAAGATGCACTTCAAAGAACTTTATTTATAAAAAAAAATTGTTTATACTCAAAAAAATTGTTTAAAGTAACACATTCGGATTATTATACTTTTTGAACGTTTTTCTACAAGAAAAGCAACACATAGTTTTAGTGTACTTCTTTTTATTATGATATAATACCCTATACATCTTACATATCCTACATTTGCACTCTTTTTCAAATTACAAATGTACACTGTAATGAGATTGATTGAACAAAGCATACAAAAAAATTTAAAAATCTTTATTTTCATAACGCTTGAATGGGTAAGTGCTGAAAACAATGCACTTTTTGCGATTATTAAAAAGACCAACATTCTTTCTTTATTCATTATTCTCTTTTATAGAATGAAAATTCTCAGTTTGAAATGAAACAGAATCAATTTAACAATAAAGATAAGTTTTTGTGTTTACTTTAAGTCAAAGTGAAATTTTTAAAACAACTTTTTTTAAAAAGGCGCAAAGGGATTCTGGTTTTGAACTCGGATTCTCAATAAGAAAGAATCATATTTAATATAAATTCTGCCAGATTTAAAAGCATTTTGCGCCATTTTAAAAAAAATTACTTTAAAAATTACATTGCAACAAACTAGAGCTTAGGTTAGTTTTTTGAAATCTGTAAACTTTTGAAAGCACATACTGTCAAAATAAATACGACGAAAAAATAAGGAAACTTCATTTGAACTAAGGCAAACAACAAAATCACGAAATCTTGTACTGTTTTCTTACAGTAAGAACTTCAATTGCTGATTCGAAATTCACAGTTTTGAAAAATAAACAAAAATATGAAAATGTGTCATATTTGGGCACGTATATCTCTCAGCAGAAAAACGCTACAAAGCTGAAAAATGACTTTCAGATGCATAATTTTATGGAAAATATAACTGCATTTTTATTTTTTTAAAAAATGCATTATTTCAAAATTGAATTTTGAGCACACTTGGCCCCAGTGTGCGTCGTCCAAAACCAACCATTGCACTCACATGAACAAATGCGTGGACGTTGCTGTTGTTTCGTTCAACACTCTGTCGTTGCATCTTTTTCGGTCCGTTTAATTTCACGCTCTGCCCGTCGGCTGCGTCCCCTCCCTTGCCCAAGAAAATCTAAAAAACTAAAATCATTTCATTTGAACAATTATTGTCTATCTTTATCTACCAAATTTGACTCAAATTTCGCACAAAATAACATTTTCGAAAAAATAATTTTTTTTTTAAGTGGTCCCTATGGTGCTATTTTTGTTTTTTCGTTATATCTTCGGTGTTTCTTATTCGATCCGGCAGATTTTATATCTCTGTGTTTGTTGGTGTTATCCAAATATTTTCTTATGTTTTTTTACCTCAAATGTTTTTTTTTCTACTGATTACACAATCGATCTTCGTTGCTACCATATTATCCTGCTCCAAAAAGTCCAACAAATTAAAGCTTTGAAAAAAATCATTATAACCATGGGAAGAAGTGAAATCGAAAAAATGGATTTTAGGAGCACTTCCGACCCATTTTGCAAAGAATAACACTTTGGATCATAATAAATTTTTTTTTAATTTTCGAAATCGGAAATTCGGATTTAAGAATTCGGATTTAAGGTCGCTGTAGCGGTCACTTCATATCAAAAAGTAAATCGGTATTTTTCAGTGATCAATAAAATCGAGCTTTAGTTCGCATGAAACGTGCAAAATACTTAATTTAAACAAAATACATTTTCGTTAGCGCGACTTTGACAGAACAAAATTGCCAACAAAACGAAATGTGGTGGAATACGCGTTGTTTCTTCATCATAATTAAAAAGTCAAACACAGTGCATTCACAGAAAATATATACGACGAAGTTTCAAGATTGTGGCATGGCGCAAAAATACCAATAGTGTCGAGAACCCACAATCGAAGCCAAATTCGGCAATTTTGTGGTCCCAACCACCAACACCACATCAACTATAGCAGCACAACTTACACTGAAATGATCGACTGGTCAAAAGTTCAGATCACTGAGCCGCCATGTCTCCAGTTTTACAAGCAAGACCAACTGTCTGATATACAGTATTCAGACGAAATCATTAAAATTCCAGGTATCACGTTTTATTTTCGACAGATTATCTTTGCCACTCGCAAAACACGGAGCGTTTCGTTCAAATAGTATATAAGTCGGCCACAGCAGTCACTGACGAAAATTGATTGGGGCACATTTTCGCGAAACTTGACAGTTGCGAGCGTTGCAGCTACCTTGAATCCCGAAAAGATTTCGAAAATTCAAAAAAATTTTATTATGATCCAAAGTGTTATTCTTCCATTTTTTCGATTTCACTTCTATCCATGGTTATAATGATTTTTTCAAAGCTTTAATTTGTTGGAATTTTTGGTGCAGGATAATATGGTAGGAACGAAGATCGATTGTGTAATAAGTAGAAAAAAAAACATTTGAGGTAAAAAAACATAAGAAAATATTTGAATAACACCAAAAAACACACAGATATCAAATCTTCCGGATCGAACAAGAAACACCGAAGATATAACGAAAAAACCAAAATAGCACCATAGGGACCACTTTAAAAAAAAAAATATTTTTTTCGAAAATGTCTTTCAAATATCTAACGATTGAGGCGGGGTCAAAAAAAAGGTTAGTTTTGGTGATACGCTCTAATGCTCACATCAAAAAAGCTCACAAATAATTTGCTTTGTTTTTTTCCTTTAATTTCATATGTTGTTTTGTTTTATATATGTAATTTGTCACAAACATCGAAAACATAGGCACGCTGCGCACCAAAAAATCAATCCTCACACTCCTTTGCACTCGATCATGCGTTTGCATGCTTTGTGTTTTTGAGTTCATCAAAATTTGAATATATGTGTCATAGACTCTGCAGAGTCAACATGTGGACATGCAAGTTGATGTTTATTATTTTGTTTTTTTTATTCTTGCTCTGTTTCTGTTAGTTTCTTCTTGTAAGAAATTTGTATTTGTTTCTTGTTGTATTTGTTGAGTACTCTTGCACTCAAAAAATGTTGAGAACAAAATGCAGAGTTCTTTATGAAGGATGATCAACTTAATGAATAATTGCAAAAAATTTTTCCAAATTTGTAAATGATGCGCTTTAAGAAACGCTGTTTCCTTAGAATTATTAAAAACTACTAAAAATAACTTAACCTGCTGCGAGAAAACTGAGCTAGCCTGCTTTCACGTCTGATCTGATCTGCCTGCTGTCACTATGCACACTTTGAGCAGGTTTATATGAAATTGTATGAAGCCACTTTTGTCGCGTTGGCCTGCCTGCCAGTCTGTCTTTTTGACTCGGCGTTCACTATAATCGCGGCCTAAGGAAGCTCTAACCGCGCTTGGTGAAAGCGATTGGAAACGGCTCGCACGAAGCAGAGACGCCTGGCGAGAGCTGATGAAGTCGGTGAAGTAACCCGACAACGGGTTGTCATGGCCAACTAAGTAATTTTATTGGGTATATATTAAAGAGCTGCACTAGCATAACAAAAATGACTTGCTAGCCATCTGCCATCAGTGGCGTAACTCCATAGATGCAAGACGGTGCAGAGCACCCGGGCCCTTGAGCGATAGGGGCCCTTCGCTGTCACTACAAATAGCAAATGGTAACGAATCAGATATAATAAAAAATGCGACCACTTTCATACAAAATACTGTGAAATAGTGCCTTCAATTTTACTCAACAATTCATCAGTATTTACGAGCTGATGAATTGGACAGCGTTAATCAATTGTGTCAAAAAATCATTACAAACCTTAAAGCAATTGAATGTGACATAACATAAGTTTACACAGCTATGCTGTTGTTCTTTACAATCCCAGTGATCTCAGAAAGTGCAGACCGGCCATTTAGTAAATTGAAAATTATTAAAAATTATTTAAGAAATAAGACAACCAACCCAGGTTGTCGAAGTTAGCATTGATTGCAATTGAGAACAAACAGGCTTCTGAATTCTAAGCAAATTAATATAAACTTTTGCTAATGATAAATCAAGACAAAAAAATATAGTAAAATAAAAGGGTCTGTTCACGTATTTTACTTGTTAAAACTTGCAGGGAGAGAGAAAATGCAAAATTGAGTAAAAAATTTCACAAAGAGAAAAAAAGCAGCAATAGTACGTGAACAGAAAACTTGTAGAAACTTGCAAGGAAGCAGCTGATCGGACGACTTGAAAGCTTATTTGAAATAAAACAAAATTGTTTGATTTTTTGTTTGATATTTGCAGACATGCACAACGAAATCAACAAAATTTCTTTGTTTCGTTAAATTATCAAAATCATTTATTTTTTTAAATAACGTAAAAAATTTATCAAATCTAATTTTCTTTCGTTGAAAAACGAAATTATCACAAAATAAAAATTTCGTTTCAAGTTTATTGAAAAAAATCATATCGTTGATAAAGTTGAAGTGTATTTTCATCATAAGCATAATTAATATATTTTGCCATTATATTGAGCAATTTAGCAAAACTAACATAAATAAATATTATTAGAAAATGTAAGACGGCATCCCACTTTATTTTTATAGCGCTACACAAAGAAAACTGTGAAAACCTTTTGTAGCTCGAAAAGCAGAAAACGTGCTACTTTCAAAAACGTTAAACCTAGATTTTGCCCCTGTAACGTTTATTTTAATTTTAAAAACTGACATTTTAAAATAAACATTTTAAAATGAGCTTTTAGAACGTTCGTTTGATATTTTAAAATTAACATTTTAGAAGAATTTTTAAAATGTGAATTTTAAAATATGAAACGAACGCTTTAAAAGCTCATGTTAAAATATTTATTATAGAAAATCAAACGAACCTTTAAGAAGCTCTGTTTAAAATGAAAATAAATTTTAGAGAAGCACAAGTTTCTCAGTGTATATAGCAGGCTTCAAAAAATTCACACACCTTCATTCACGATCTTTTTCGTAAAGCACACAAAACAATTTTATTTTCATTTCATTTTTGTGTGTAACCGAGTTGGCGTGCTGTCGAAAATTCTTCATGAATTCTTTTTACATTTGCTTGCGCTTCACATACAAAAAGTAAGATCGATCTCAACCATTCGATGTGATCCCGTCTCAAACATGTGTTGGCTTTAAAATGTTCGTGTCATTCACCAACAATCGTTGTTGTCAGGTCTGCATGAAAGCAAAAATGAATACAATTTTTTAAACACGACTTGTTCGTGTTGGAAAACCTGGCGATCGTGAAGAGAGAAATGCATGAAATGACGTGTGAGTTTCTATTGATAAATCGATCACTTTGCTGCGTGGGGTGGCGACAATTTGTCAAATTTGGCCGAGCAACAGTGTTTATTGTTGGACAACAACCATAAAGGCATTCTTAATTGTCGCCACGCAACAAAGTGTTTGATTAATGCATAGAAACTCATTTCATTCATTTTCCTCTTCACGACCGCCAGCGTTTTCCAACACGCATAAGTCGTGTTTAAAAAATTGTCTTCATTTTTGCCTTCATGAAGACCTGACAACAACGAATGTTGGTGATGACACTAACATTTTAAAGCCAACACAGGTTTGAGAAGAAATCACATCAAACCGTTGAGATCGATCTTAGTTTGTTCATGAAGAATTTATAAAGGATGGTCGAGAGCATGCCAACTCGGCCGTACACAAAAATGAAATGAAAATAAAATTGTGTGATGTTTGCTTCAAACAGTGTTTGTTTTCATTTTCGTTTGAGGTTTTTGTTTTATGAGTGAAATTTTCTGAACCCTGGTATATAGTATCCCGAAGCGACAGCAGCCAAAAGCGCATATAAATAAAAATGCTGCAGTTTATAGCCAACGCCAGCCATGCCCTAAAATA
The DNA here is from genome assembly GCA_958299015.1 of Tetanocera ferruginea. NCBI lineage: Eukaryota > Metazoa > Arthropoda > Insecta > Diptera > Sciomyzidae > Tetanocera > Tetanocera ferruginea. The sequence continues at coordinate 90,597,661 of OY282640.1, read as the reverse complement.
ACTGCAAAGAAAGGAAAGAGAGATGCAAGAAAATTTTATCAACAGGTTAATCGTGTACCCCAAGGTTCCAAGCCCGGAGCATTAACTTGTAAATATGAAAATTGTGATCTGGTTACAGATACACACAGAGATTATGGAGAACACTTTTTCCAATCCGCTTGTGGCCAATAATTCCGTTTGGAGAATTCGACTCTATCGAAAAGGAATCTGCCAAAGTGTGTTTGACGGTGATCCATGGTAAAACAGAGTATCATCTCTTGGTCGATCATAAAGTTGCGATAGCCCGAGTCGGGATTGCCCGTATACCTTCAAAGTTGATAAGACTCTGCAGGATGATGTTGAGCAATACATGTAGCTCCGTCAAGGTAGGAAATGATCTCTCCGAAACCTTTAATACCGAACGAGGTTTCAGATAAGGCGACCCACTATCATGCCATCTCTTCAATTTCATCATGGAGGCGATCCTACAAAAGGCAGGTTTACATGGCAATGGAACCATATTCTACAAAGGTGTCCAGCTCCTTGCGTATGCTGATGATATCGATATTATCGGCCAAACCAAGAAAGATGTAACTGCTGCTTTCGCCGCTATCGAAAAGGAATCAGCCAAAGTGGGTTTGACGGTGATCGAGGGCAAAACACAGAATATTTGTATTACAGTTTATGCTGTCTGCAAGCAGAGAAGCGTGTCATCTAGGTTCTCTTGTTATAGCAGACAAGTATAACTTTGAAGTGGTCGAGGAGTTTAAGTAGCTTGGCACCGCTGTAGACATCACCAACAATGTTAGCAAGAAGATTAAGCGAAGAGTGGCAACTGTTAATAGATGCTTCTAGGAGCCTAGTAAGCAATAATGTTACAACGACTATCGCATTCGAATGAGCCATGAGCTGTAAAAAATCTACGACAACGTTGACTTATTTCAGCGTATAACAGTTCAGAGACTATGCTGACTGGGTTATGTCTTTCGTATGAATGAAGAATTCCAGCGCAAATATGTTTCAGTCGAAGGCCGAGCACGAAAAAGGAGACTATGCCTCCGACGGATTGACCAGGCCCTAACTGCGCGTGGTGACAAAAAATGGAGAAGGCGCGCATGAAACAGAGGCACCTAACGCGAACTCATGAAATCGTGTAAAAGGGGTGTAACTAGGGTTGCCAACTCAGGAAAGTACAAAATCGGGACGGAGCCATAAAAAATGCGGGACAAAACTAGAGGCACTTTTTTATTTTATTAAATATTTCCTTTTATGCTTTGAGGAATAAAGGTTATCAAAGATCTGCCGTGCAAAACAAAAAACAATTAACTGCATTTTCATGGTTTTGAGATAATAGTGGTATTCATGCAATGCCGAATAATTTCCGATGCCGTTTATCGGAAAATATTCACTGTTTTTGCATGAAGTACCTTTTTTTGTATTTTTTTGTTAGTGCCGTATATCAATCAGCTGTTCTTTAAGTTATATTGCAAAAGTGGCCACGTTGGTTCAATAAATGAGCTGAAAACTAAATAATTAAACAAATACATAAATGGTTTCATAATTAAGATGAATACAAAGAAATTCAAGATAAATTCTTTTATTATTCGACAGCTGACAACATGCAATTTGTTGTTTAAAAGGATTCTCAAGTTGAAAGTTGAGTAAGATGTTTTAAGTTCGTAATAAATATTGTAAAAAATTTGAAAGGTGGCAACAACTCTTTGCTGAAAGTTTTCGGCGCTATTTTCGCATCAAAATCGTGAGGAAAACTGGGAACTTTGCCGTATATCAAATTCCATACAAATTTTGACAGTTGATATACGGCGTTTTCGCTTTTTCCGATTTATGGCATATTCGGCACGCTTTCGGCATTGCATGAATACCACTAATAAGACTTTTGTGTTAAAACTTTTACTTGGTTTTTGCTTTGCATCATTTTGTTCTCTCATCTTATTTTACTTTGAATTTGTATGGGTAAAAATGTGTAATGGCATTTAACCGTTTTTTGCATTGCATTTATAAAATTTTGCAGTTAAGTGTCAAGTGTAAAAAGCAGCTAAGTGAAAATTTAATACGTTTAAGTAACGTACACAAACACTTTATTTAAAAGGGACAAAAGTATTATTATAAAACAAAACATGGAGAATTCAAAAAAACGTACAAAAAAAAACTCGCGTGTAGCAACGTACACGTGGCAGAACTGAAACTTCTTTAACAGTAAGAAATAAGAGAGATTTTAGTGTGAACTAGAGAGAGAAAGTATCTGAAAAGAAATTCAATCAATACGAAATGGAATAATAATCTGTTGATTCAATATTTGCATCCAGCGGCCGTATCGGCTATGGTTTTTATCGAAAGTGTCACATATTAACTTTTATCTCTTTGTTTTTTTTTTTCCGACAAAAATAAAATTTATTTTGAGCCTTATAGTTTTTTGGGCAAAAATAACAGTTACTTTTGACTTTTATTTTATCGGTCGAAAATAACAGTTATTTTCTGCCATTTATTTTTTCGTCAAAAATATCAGGTAGTTTATATTTGTTCAAGTCATTTTACCGACTTAAAAAAATTTTGATACCATTATTTTCATCTCATCGGTAAGACATTTTACACATGGTGTCAACAGTTCAATCTGTCAAGTGGCCTTTAAAAATACCACAAATTCCTTGATAATTTTGACCGAAAAAATTAAAGATAAAATAAAAGTCAAAAGAACCTTTATTTTTCCTCGAAAAATTCAAGGCAAAAAATAACACTTAAATTTTAACTTTTAAAGACTCAGTCTTAAATTTAAAAGGAACTTAATATTCATGAGGCTGAGAACATTTGTAACATGATGGTATATTTGAAAAAGTCTTTCAACAATTTTTTTCATTTGAAAATTGTAAAATAACAGTTATTTTCGTTCCTTGTTTTAGTTCAGTTGGTGTTTTAGTTGCTTTCGAATATCTTCTCAACATTGTCACTTTTTAAATGCTAGAATGCATTTGCATAGTACTCGTTAAAGGATCCTCCGAAAGCAGAGACAAATCTTATTATTGTGTTTTGCTTCCTGATCATAATAATTGCTATATTCGTAAAGCAGCGAATGTTGATTGTTGAGTGTATCAACTTGGTTGGCTTTAAAATTTTGTTGAGATGATGGCTGAGTTCCAAAATACATTTTTACAAAGCATCAGTGTGTTTTTTTGGGTATTGGTTCTTTGTAGATTCACCAAAATACACTGATGTTTCGTAAAAATGCATTTTGGAACTCAGCCGATGTTGCAATTATCTTACCTTCATCATTAGGTGCAGACCCAGCTGCGGCTGCATTCTTAAGAGCTCTAATTCGCTCTTTATATTCACGAAGGCGTTCTGCTCCTGTTTTAGCTATTTTTCTATTTTTTTTCGTGCATACTTGAAGGATGAAAATTAATGTTACGGTTATGTTAGTAATGTAATGTTAATGTTAATGTAATGTTAATGTAATGTTAATGTTAAATATGTTATTTTCAGTATGTTATGCGTTCAGTTTTAATTACATTTTGTTTGGCTGTTTATCATGTGCCTACGTGGCGTAGTGGTGTAGATTCCGACTCTTGCGCAACGATGGTCAGGGTTCAATACGCGCTATCATTTTTTGAAAATTTTCATAAAAATTGAAATTGTTACCCTAGCGTCACAAATAAGAGACCTTGAAATTTCACTCGCCGCCAAAGAAGTTTTACTTCAAAATATGTAACCGCCAATAAATGTTTTTTGTTTTTTTGGGCAGCGATGCCCTTACACTTTCGCAATGGTTCCTTGATATTATTTAGATCTGTTTCCACCTCTTGCCCAATTCATGAAAAAACCAAAAAATAAATCCAAATCGTTTTGATAAATGAAATGTATGAAAAATAAATGATAAATTAAATTTGATAATAAAATTAAACAGTTTTAGTAACCTGTGTTTCATGTCGAATTGGAAATTTAGATACAAACAATCTTAAGTTCTCAAATGCGGGACAAAATGCGTCCCGCAAGGGGTCTTCGCGGGACACTAAAAAATTAGCTGAAATGCGGGACGTCCCGCGAAATCCGGGACAGTTGGGAACCCTAGGTGTAACGCTAAAATCATATTGCATACAATACAAGTGACTAATGAACTTGAGAGAAATGCTTTTTGCAACGATGAATACAATTCTACTTGATTAAAAGTGAATAGTACAATAGACACATTAAAAAAAAAAACAAATTGGCCATTGCAGCCCTTGAAAGGACTTTGACCGAGCTTCTTATGAACATCAGAAGATCGGTCAAAGTTCAACATAATACATAGTAGAATATCAGTAATCCAAATTTTGGAGGTTTTTTTTAAAAAACGCAGGGGTAAAGCTATTGACTGAAAATCTTTTATATTAATCTAGTCCTGGCTTAAGCCACATAATAATATATTAAAAGGAAGGTTTCATCCACTACAACAAACTTCCATAATATATATTAAATCAACAAACACCGATTTAAAGTGAAAGAAATAACGGTTATTGATTGATTGCCATCATTACTAAACCGAAATCCTTTCTGAAATTTCGGCAAGATAGTCAAACTCGCCTGTAAACTGTGGTATATACAAAACTAATAAATGGATGACTTCATTAGAAAAAAATCTAAAAATGAAAGATTAAGGACATAATTTGACATCAGCCAATTAAATCCTCAAAGTTTCGCTGCACTCATAAACAAAAACTAATGCAGTTCAAATTTTTAGTGAAAAAAGACAATGTTTGGTTTTTAATTATATATAAACCGTTACTGATAGAAACATGTTCAGCCCAATTGTTCGGGTGATGAACGTGGGTGGTTCGGGTGGCGGAAAAGAAAGAAGGAAATTAGAGTTTGATTTTTATAATACAATTTTACTTTATTTTTTTGTTACCTTTGGGTTTAGGCTTTTTTGTATACAGTTGTTTTTGTACAAGTGTTTTAAGCAATGTGTGTTTATTGTAATGTTGATTTCTTGCTTGTTGAGTGTTGATTGTTGATGTTGATGTTGCTATTGATGTCTTCTGTTGAATGTTGATAGCTGTTCTTAGTTGGGTCGATGTCTTCTTTTTGGGTGGGTTTTCTTATGTTGAATATGATGAAGATGTCCGTCTTCGCTTTAGCTTAGAATCATCTCTGCTTCAGCTCTTTTGTACATCACGAAGGTGCCGAGCGAGCCGACCTTCGTGATGACTGCAGCGCCCTCTTTGCCACAACGGCGGGTAGATGGTTGGGTGCGGCTGTTTTCAGTGACCACAGGGTTACGTGGTCACGTAAACATTCCGCCAGCCTTGCAATATCTGCAAAACTTAGAACGGGTTAATTGTGTTCATAAATAAGTGATCAATTGGGTAACGGTTTACAAATAGTTCATATTTATTAAAATTCAGTGCTTTTGTGTGTTTATAAATTATATATTTTGTCGTGGGTTGGGTGCTATTTCCACTGAAAAAAATATATTAGAGTGGGGTAGAGTAGGGTAGGGTAGAGTAGAGAAGGGGAAGAGTGTAGAGTAGGGTAGAGTAGAGTAGGGTAGAGTAGAGTAGAGAAGAGTAGAGTAGAGTAGAGAAGAGTAGAGCTCAATTTGAGGGTAGAACCACTACCTTTGTTATGGGTCTGGTAGTGATTCCTTTTGCTGTCCGAATGTCGACTACACGAGCTCTTGAGTCTGAGCCTAAGTAAACCTTCACGATTCTACCTAAGCTCCATTCGTTCGGAGGCAAATTTTCGTGACGAATAACCACAAGATCGTCAACATTGATAGGGGTTTGAGGGTGTTTCCATTTATATCTTTTATGGAGCTCTTTAAGATATTCATCTTTCCATCTTCTGCAGAAATTTTGATGCAATATCTTTAACTTTTGCCAACGGTTTATGACGTTAGGCGTTGAGTTACTTAAATCGGGTTCAGCTGGGGTGAGTAACGGGGTACCAATTAGAAAGTGTCCTGGGGTTAGAGGCGATAAATCAAGTGGGTTTTCGCTGGAAGTACTTAGAGGTCTCGAGTTAAGGCAACTTTCGACTCGAGCGAGTAGGGTAGAAAACTCTTCGAAAGTAAACCTTTGATTTGTGTATGAATTCTTCAGGTGCGTTTTACAACTTTTTACACCAGCGTCCCAAAGTCCACCCATGTGTGGAGCGCCAGGGGGTATAAAATGCCAAGTTAAGTCTTGGTGACTGTAGTTGCTCACCACTTGAGTCTGTAGTGTCTTCATGAATTCTCGCCGATCTTTCTTTAGCATTTGCGCTGCTCCAACGAAATTCGTTCCATTGTCGGAGTACAGAGCTGCGGGGCATCCGCGCCTTGAAAAGAATCGGGAGAAGGCTGCTAAGAACGCTTGGGTCGAGAGATCACTTGTCGCTTCGATGTGCACTGCTTTTGTTGCAAAACAAATAAAAACGCAAATATAGCCTTTCGTTATTAAGCAGGCTCGCCCGGTGTAATTTTTGATTTCTACGGGTCCAGCGAAATCGACACCTGTGTTTGTGAATGGGCGGGTAAGTGATGTGCGTTCGGGAGGTAGCGCAGCCATAATTTGGGTCTGCTGTTTTTTCTTGTGTACCACACAAATCTTGCAGTTATGGATAGTTGTTTTTATGAGGGTTTTTAACTTATGTATCCAAAACTCCGCACGAAGCAAGCGTAATAATAATTGGTTACCGCCGTGTAGAGTGATCAAATGAGTCATGTGGGTCAAGAGAAAAGCTAAACGACTGTGGTATGGCAACAAAATTGGGTGCCGCTCGTTATAAGTTAGAGCTGGCGACTTGACTGGGCGTCCATTTGCTCTAATTATGCCTTTTGAGTCCAGAAAGGGTGTGAGGGTTAAGATCGAGCTTTTTGTTGAGATAGGCTGCTTATTTATCAATGAGGCATATTCTTCTGCAAATCCATTCTTTTGGCTTAATATGATTAGCTTTTCTCGCACTGCTTTTATGTCATTAGATGTTATATCCAATGTCGTGTGATTTGTTTGTGAACGACGTGAGGGTAAAGAGTTAGTGTAAAAGCGATACACATATGCCATGACTCGTAAAGCTCTTGGCAACGAGGAGAACCTGTTTAAGATGTCCTCTTGGGTTGTTGTCGCAAATGACTTTATGGGTTTTAAGTCAAGGGTAGTGTCGATTGGGTTGTTGGACTTAGGCCAAACTTCTTCTTCATGTTTGAGCCACGTTGGACCATTCCACCATAGGATGTGATCTTTTAATTCGGTGGCGGAACAGCCTCGGCTGGCTACATCTGCTGGGTTATCTTTGGAATCGACGTGGGACCAGTTTTCGGTTCCAGCTTTTTCAATTATAGTCAACACCCTGTTGGCTACAAAAGTATTCCAAGAACATGGCTGTTTTTTAAGCCATGCCAAAACTATGGTGGAGTCTGTCCAAAAATATATTTTATATTGTGGCAAATCGATTTTTGGCAAGATGGCATCAACTAGATTTGCTAATAAAACTGCGCCGCAGAGTTCTAGCCTTGGCAGCGATACTGTTTTAACAGGTGCGACACGCGTTTTAGCGACTAAAAGGCTTGTATAAGCCTGCCCATTTTCTTGGGAGATTCGCACATATATTGCTGCTCCGTAAGCTTTCTCAGAAGCATCGCAGAATCCATGGAATTGCACAGTTGTCTTGGGTGTAAACTGGGTCCATCTGGGAATTTCAATGTGGTTGAGTGAAGGGTAGCCATCAATAAAGTTTTGCCATTTGTGTTGAGTCAAGGGTTTTAGGGTCTCGTCCCACTCAGTTTTATCTAGCCAGACTTGTTGCATAATAATTTTTGCTGCTATAACAATTGGTGCTAACCAGCCAGCCGGGTCAAACAACTTGGCTATAGACGATAAAACTTCACGTTTTGTATGAACGGGTTTGTGTTCAATGGGTGGGACGAGAAAAAAGAACGAGTCTTTTCGAGCGTTCCAGCGAATACCTAGGGTTTTGGTATTGCCTTCACTTGGGTCCGACAGATTGAGTAAATCAGTGGTCAACAAATGATCTTTGGGTAGATCGTGTAATAATTGCGTCTTGTTCGACGTCCACTTTCTGAGTGTGAATCCAGCTGATTTAAGTGCTTCTATGAGTTCGTCACGAGTTCTCTTGGCGGTTTCGAGTTGATACGCTCCTGCCAGCATGTCATCCACGTACATGCAATTGCGTAATATATATGACGCATGAGGGTGTGTATCTCTTACCACATCAGCTAATTGATGTAGAGTTCTGATGGCGAGATATGGGGCGCAATTGACTCCAAATGTCACGGTTTGCAACTCATAGTCCTGAATGGGTTCTTCAATGGACTTTCTGAATAAAATGCGCTGATAGGCTGTGTCTTCTGGGTCGACTTCAATTTGCCGGTACATTTTTTCTATGTCAGCGTTAAAAACGAACTCATAGAGCCTCCACTTGCTGATCAATAAGACTAGGTCTAGTTGTAGGGTTGGACCAATGTGGAGTACATCATTTAAGCTTTTTCGAGAAGCTGTAGGGTTAGATGCATTAAATACAACTCTTAATTTTGTTGTAATACTGTCGGGTTTGATCACTGCGTGGTGTGGCAGATAGTAATGGGTGGATCTATCTGTGTTAGAGTGTGGGTGTGTGATCGCTTTCATATGGCCGAGTTGCAAGTATTCGCACATGACTCGATCATACTCTACCTTGAGTTCAGGTTTTTTGAGTAATGACTTTTCATTGCGTAAATATTGCGCCATAGCGATGGGTCTTGAGTGTCCAAGTTCCAATGAGTTAGGGTTCTTGAAGGGTAATTTTACTACATAACGCCCATTAGGGTTGCGGCGTGTTGTGTTTTTGTAAAATTCTTCACATTGCTTATCTTCAGCTGAGAGTGAAGATGTTTTTGGAACTTCTTCTACTCCCCAAAACCGAGTCAAAAAGTCATCTGGGTCGACTTTGTTGTAGTATGAAACAATGTTGCTGGGTGTTGACTCTGGTTCATGAGGAAGAGGTCCTGAGAGAATCCAACCAAATTCGGATTCTTGCGCCAAGAGTGATCCGCAAATATTTTGTTTTACACCACCGCACATGATTTTTGGGTAAATGTCACAACCGATTATGATATCTACGGGTCGAGATTCATAAAATTGTGTATCTGCCATTTGAAGGCCAGCCAGGGTTTCAGCAAGCTTTGCATCTATAGTGTGTGTGGGCAAATCGCTTGTGAGGGTTTTCAATACTAGAGCTTGGGTTTCTACTCTAAATTGAGGGTTTTTAGAAGAGCGTATTATTATTGTGCAGGCTCTTGTTGGGTTTGCTGACACTGTCTGGTTGAGACCAGTGACTTGAGCGCCTACAGTTTTTGTGGGTAATCCAATACGCTTTCTAAGCTGCTCCGTAAGAAAGGTTGCCTCTGATCCTGAGTCGATGAGGGCGCGTGCGTCGTATATAGAACCTTCGTGTTCCACGTTGACCATCGCTGTTCCTAGGAGGATTTCTTTTCTGCTGGCTGCAAAGTGAGAATTCACTATTTGGGTTTCGAGCTCTTGGGTGTGTGTAGGGTTAGTGGACTGTATTTGGGTCGTGAATGCCTGTCGTGTAGAACTGGTTTGTTGAGCTGCTTCCTGCGCTTGTGCACTAGTGCTTGGGTTCACATCTAATGTACTCTTATGCAATGAGGAATGGTGCTTCTTCTTGCATATTCTGCAGCTGTATTCACTCTTACAATCCTTAATTCCATGTGAAACAGCTAGACAATTGAAGCAACATCCAACACGCTTCACTGTCGCTATCCTTTCATCTATTTTCATGGATATGAAGCCTGGGCACTCACGAAGAGGGTGATTGCTATTGCAAAGTCTGCAAATAGCACCATCAACTTCCCATTGGGTGCTGGGAATCGATGGCTTAGGGTCATTTTTAATTTGTTTAGCTACAAATTGTTCGGTTGATTTTGGGGTAGGGTTTGAAGTAACATTCATATGATATGAATTTACTCTTTTTTCTCCCCACTTGTTGGGTCCATGATGACAGAAATTATTCTGTTGACTTGGCCTTGCAAATGAAGCAGAAGAGGAAGCCTTTATATCGCCAACAGATTCTAGAGTTTTAAATTTGTGGGTTAAAAAATTATCTAAAACTTTCCACTCTGGGATAGTAGAGTTATCTGTTAGACACTTTTCAAAGTCTTCTAACGTGTTTTTGGGTAATTTTGTAGAGCAGAGGTACACTAAGATAGGATCCCAACTATCTGTGTCAATGCCAAGAGTTTGTAGGGTGAATACAGAGTTATTGATTGTCCTCCGTAACTTTTTAATAGAGCTCCCTGTCTCTATATGGATCTGTGGCAAATTGAGTAGGGTCTTCAGTTTAGCATTTATTTGCATCCGTTTGTTCTCATATTGATCAACGAGATTGCTCCAGGCCATAAAAAATCCTTCATTTGTGAGAGGGCAATTTTTTATTATGTCACGAGCTTCTCCACGGGTTTTTTGTAGCAAGTGGAAAAGTTTTTCCACATTGCTCAACCGAGAGTTGTTGATGTACAGGGCCGTAAAAAGGTCCCTAAATGTTGGCTACGTGACATAATCGCCATGAAAAATGTCAGTGTCACAGGGTGGGAGATGGATCATTGGGTGATGTTCCACTGCTGGGTTAACTGCTGAAGGTGATGGTTTGGGTTCCATCGTGGGTGCCTTCATTGCTTCAATCTGCTCACTCATTGAAGCACTACAGCGCACGTATGACTGGTACGCCTTCCTGTACCTCTCCTTCAGCTTATCCTTGTCCAAGGGTTCAGTGTCGGGTTTTTCTCTAAGATCCTCATAGACCGCTTGAAATTTTTGGAATAGGTAGTGCAACTGTTTTTTTGCACTTCCAAAACGTGCTGACTTTGGTCTATGAGTTGAGTTTCGCTGTGTGCTAACTCAAGCTCAACAATGTCATTTGAAAAATGAACGAATGTCTTGAGAGACATGATAAGTCAGCTGATGTTGAAATGAAGAGGGTTGGGTTGGGTTGGGTTAGTTATCAATCGGATTTGAAAGTTTCAAATTGAAAAAGAGTATCTGTGTTTTGGGTTCAGAAAAATATTTATTCAAAACTTCAAAAAATCTCTGTCTTCAAATGGGTGGATGGGTTCGAATGCACTGAATGGGTTAATCAGGGCACCAAGGGTTAATGATTTTACCTCACTTGAGAATTTTTGACGCAAAATAAATTTTTTGATTTCGGAAAAAGAAATCTCAATTCGAAAAACTTGGGTTCCAGAATTAAAAACACCTAAGCTGTTGTAAAATTGTTCAAAATAGTCGAAAAAAATTATTTCTGGGTATTTTATTGTATAAAAATACAAATAACGAAATATTCTCGAAGAGAGTTACCGAGAAAATGTTTTTTTTTTCGAGAATTTTTCGAGATGTTTTTGGGTTAAATTACGAGATAGGGTTAATCGATTGATATTTCTATTAAAAATTGCAAAAAATGTGTAAAAACGGGTTAATGAGTCCCAAAGGGTTAAGTGGGACCTCAAGGGATAATAATTTGCAACAAAAATTGATTTTTTTCAAAAACTGGGATAAAATTGTGTAATCCCACAAAAATCCCACAAATTTGCCGATCGGGTAGCACACTTTTGCTTCGCTCAATCTGGCAGCGCCGTTGAGAGAGCACTATATGTGTGTATATGTGTGGGTGTTATATACTTCTATGACAAGCAACAAGTGCCAAAAGAAGTGAATCAAAGCAAAAATGTATATGTTTTTTTGATAATTTGTGGAGTAATAAATTAAATCAAATAACTACAAATGTTGGACAAACTTGTGCACAACTAGTGAATTATATGTGAATATAATATATGTGAATATGTTCTTTTGTGCACAACCTTTTGTCAACTTTGTTTTAAGTGTTATTCAATTTTGAGTTATTTTTATTGTGTTAATTTTAATATGCAGATTTTTGTGATGTTAATTTTAATACAAAGTTAAGTGTTTATATAAAAAGTGTTTATTTATAAAAAGTTTAAGCACTGAATAAAAATGAACTATTGTAAACTCACTTGCTTTTTTCCTGGGTGATGGGTGGGGGGGTCGTTGTGTTGTTGCACTTCTGGGTGATTAGTTGTGCAGAGTAGAATTGGGTGAAACTTTTTATTTTCCAAAACTTTAAACTTTTCCAGGCTCGCTTGGACCAAAATGTTCGGGTGATGAACGTGGGTGGTTCGGGTGGCGGAAAAGAAAGAAGGAAATTAGAGTTTGATTTTTATAATACAATTTTACTTTATTTTTTTGTTACCTTTGGGTTTAGGCTTTTTTGTATACAGTTGTTTTTGTACAAGTGTTTTAAGCAATGTGTGTTTATTGTAATGTTGATTTCTTGCTTGTTGAGTGTTGATTGTTGATGTTGATGTTGCTATTGATGTCTTCTGTTGAATGTTGATAGCTGTTCTTAGTTGGGTCGATGTCTTCTTTTTTGGTGGGTTTTCTTATGTTGAATATGATGAAGATGTCCGTCTTCGCTTTAGCTTAGAATCATCTCTGCTTCAGCTCCTTTGTACATCACGAAGGTGCCGAGCGAGCCGACCTTCGTGATGACTGCAGCGCCCTGTTTGCCACAACGGCGCACACTGGGGATTTCGAGGAAAAAAGTCAAATTGTCAACATGGTCTTCATGCAACATGCAGTGGTATTTTGATATTAAAGACTAAATGGTACAGTCAAATCAAAAACAATTACTTCAATCTGACTGGTAGTTTTATTTTTATGCCGTTTCAAACTCCGAACTTGCATGTTTTACCGAACTAACTTAATATAAACCTAAGAATTTCAAGACGAATATTATTTTACTATGTGAGCTAACGTGTTTTTTTTTATTTTTATTAAAAGTAGGATATATCAATGTACTAAAATTTAAAAAATAAACTCTGCAGAGACTTAATTTAAATGTTTTTTTTTTTTTATGAACTTATAACTAAAATCCCGTTTTTTTCCAAACATTTGGATCTGAAATTTTAGCTGTACTTGCCTATGTTTGGAAATCACTACTAATACATTGCCTCATATCTGTTCTTACATTTTTAATCAATTTCAACTGCAGCCAGGTGCACGTTTCAATAAAACTTATATTTTTATCCGTCCGTCCGTCCGTCTGTGTGATTATATCTTGCAAGGAATAAAGAGAACCAGGTAAGATATTTGAATGAAATTTGGCACACATATTGATATGGACCCGGGAATGAGCTATGATTTTTTTTTTTGGATACGCCCACAATTACGCCCACCTCTCATACCACCAACTATTGAGAAAACACAAAAAATTTGCTAATAATTGAGCTAGAGTGACAAAATTTAGTATGTGTATATGTTTTATCAATTCTTAGTGGAGTACCAAAAATGGGCGTGATACGCCTACAAATACGCCCACCTTCAATACCACCCACAACACTCAAATTTTATATAAACACACTAAGTGTAGGGTATTTCATAGCCGGGCTCGACCGACTATAGCTTCCTTACTGGTTTATATTGTATATTATATTTTTATATCTTTTTTTTATATTTATTTTATTTTTTTTTTAATTCAAAGAGAACGTGTAAAAAGAAGTTGTGTTATTAAAAGAGTTTTACGACTGTTCGTGATTGCGCTAATTTTTTGCCCCATGTCCATTGCTATAAAACGTTCACACAGCTGTAAACTATTGACAGCAGTTGATTGACATACATACAATTTTTTTCTCTCCCTTCTTGAAGTGTGTGATAAGTAACAGTGAAAAGAAAATTGAAAGTAAAACAGAATCTAAATAGTTACAAGTGTTACAACTAAAACAAATAGTGATTTCGAAATAAAAATAATTTACATTATAACAAACAAAAAACAATTCACAATAAACAACAATAATGGAAACTTTTTCTATTTCACATGGGGTTTTATGCTCGATGCTTCGGTAATTTTTCAAAGACAGAACAAAATTAAAACAGTGTTTGCAACAATCGTACATTGTCTTAAACGAAAATAGAGCATGTGAAATTTTGGATGCAATATATAAAAGATTTTACTCTGTATTTAAACAGAAATGGCAGGATTGTCATCGTATGATCTCCCGATTTGAAACAAAATATGCAAATTGGCTTGAAGGCACATTTACAATTAAGTTTTCTGATACTGTTAAGCAAGGCACTGGTACGACAAATTCAGGAAATACGTCACGAAGATTCTTTGGCAATCCTGCTTTGATTTCCGAAATCACGGGTCTAGATGCAGGCATAGTCAAAAGGTTTTCAATAATTCTCGAAGCAATAACAATCACCGAGTCAGTGGATCCCAAAAAATTTGGTGATTTTTGTCTGGAGACGGCAAAAGAGTTTGTTGCACTGTACGAGTGGTACAATATGCCAGCTACACTCCACAAAATTCTCATTCATGGGAAAGATATAATTGAAAACTGTATTTTTCCTGTAGGCTTACTATCCGAAGAGGCTCAGGAAAGTCGTAACAAAGACTATAAAAAATATCGCCTCAGACATTCCAGAAAATGCAGTCGAATTGCCACGAACACAGATATTATGCACCGAATGATGCTAACGTCTGATCCCATGATCTCACATTTGACTCCTTCGTTTATCCACAAAAGGCATAGTGATGTAAGCGACGAAGTTAAGGCTATGTTAGAATAATAATACATAATAATAATAAAATTTATATGAAAAATTCGTTCGTTTTTATATGGGCGGTATATGATGGGCGTGGCCGATTTTAATGAAACTTTCACAACTTTTTTATTTTGTTAATTGTAATGTTTGTGCTAAATTTCAACATGTTCGGAGCAAAAGAAAAAATTTTGTATGAAAAATTCATTTTGAGTTACATGGGCGGTATATGATGGGCGTGGCAGATTTTTATGAAAATTTATATTTTTCTTAAAAACGTTAATTAAGTGCTAGGTGCCAAGTTTTATCACTCTACAAGCACTCCTTATAATTTTTTCCCAGAAATGTATGAAGCCATCCCCACTGTGCGGCGGGTAGATGGTTGGGTGCGGCTGTGTTCAGTGACCACAGGGTTACGTGGTCACGTAAACACCAATCATGAAATATTTTCTCCCGGGAGTTGTAAATGGGAGTTTCCGATTTTAAGATAGCAGATAAAGATATCTCGTTTTTTATTTTACACTCATGAATATTGGCGGTTGGTGAACAAAATTGCATTAAAAATTACCAAAAAGTATTTTAACTATATCTTAAACGGAAACTCCCATTTACAACTCCCGGGAGAAAATGTTTCATGATTGGGCTGGTTTTTTTACTCATATATGTTATGAAAGCTTTGAAAGAAAATCTTTTCTTATATTAAATTCTACACTGCGAAAAAAATTCGATACTTTATTAAAATGGTAAGACGAGTTGCTGAGGTTTTGCACAATACTGTATATCATTAGCGCAACTAAAGGGGGGTTTCGGAGTTTAACAAAAAAATTAAAAAATGTCTCTAATTTGTCAAATATTATTCGATTTTATGAAATAAGGAGTTATTAGAAAAAAATATGTTTGTTTAAGATATATTTAAGTTTTACCAATCAGCATGAAATAGTAAACGCTGACTTAAATCGCTTTTACAAAAAAAAAGCATAAAAACCGAATAAAAAATGCGCAATTTGGATGGAATTCATGAAAGAGATTTTGAAAATCCAATGAAAGATAATGCATTATAAAATATTGTTCTCTAGTTTTGGAAGCCAATCGGAATAACTTTTGATAACTGAATCATGTGGCTTCACTAGATATTTGATTATCGCAAAGAATTTGGGTTAGTGTTAGTATGTTAGTATGTAAGTGTTCAAAAAATTACGATACAAAATAACGATTTTTGAGGAAATTTCATAGGTAATTTAGGTTGTGAGGAACTCAACATTGTTGCCTGCTGTGCCTATTTGGACCCGAGTAAAAAGAAAAATATTTAAGCTCAAGCCTTGCAACGTTCGTACAACCGCCAAACAAAAAAATAAATGTAAGTAACATGTTGTTAATCGCCTATACAACAGGCGCTTGCAAAACATTTTGGCCGTACAGAAGCTGAACAGTGTAAAAACTACCGTGTTTTTTCTTGTTCGGCAGTTGCAGAGTTAAAAAATTTTATTTTTACTCGAGGAGAGATGAAATTTGTATCGTCGGATCGCATTTCCTTCGGAATCTGAAGATTCCGTTATTCCATATTGACTGAAATATTTCAGTTGATATAAAGAGTGATTATTTAAGCGTTTGGTTTTTAAAAATTTGAATGATGCAAAAAGAAAATTTGCAATATTTTATTAGAGCGATACATCAATGCCTGACATTTACTTTTTAAAGATAATTTCATGCAAATGTTGTCCGCGGCTATGCCTAAGGTGGTCCATCCGTATGATCCATTTTACATTGATCAAGAATTGAAATCTAGTCTGTGAGCTTGTAGGCAATTCGACGCACATTAGAAGCGACACAAGGGAAAAAGAACATTGAAGCTGTACCGTCAATTTTTTGTATTCCTTTTGTTCTTTTCGCATTTTTGGCAGAGCGCTTCATATTATTTTTTGCGAATCAGCGTGTGTTTGTTGAGCTGCAGCTATAAATGTTTGCTATTTCATTTATGCAGAGCGTTTTTTTGTATTGTTATTATTTTATGTTTAAAAATTTATTATATGTTGTTTTTAAGCTTCAACATTTTTAATTTGCTGTTTTTATTCTATAGAAAGCAAACAAGAACGTTTTACCACCCTTTTTTCATGCTTTAAAACTAAAAAACGGCAAAAATGCAGCTATGATCAATGTATCTGAATCGTTAATAACCGTTATTTTTCTAAATTGTTTCGTATTAGAATAAGGCTGACGATATTCAATCACGAATTAATTTTAATATATTGACACTAATTTAATGATTTTTTTTAAAGATCTCCTTTTAGTAAAGAAGTTTCCGTTGACTTTATGGGCGCACAAATAAAAACACTGTCATTTTTGGCTTACGTTGTGAGGATATTTCAGGTATGCATATTATTTTATAAAAATAATTTTGTAATAAATATATAATATAATACTAAATATGATTTTTTCACAAAGATTTATAACGGGAAATGAAAACTTTCCAGAAGCTTAATGCTTAAATAATGCTGGAAAGAAGTTATTTTGTTTTCTGAATCCTTCAGAATGTTTTTAAAAATAGATTTTGGTATACAAAGGGTCCAATACGAGGCAACTCAAATGTCAAATGACTTGTCCATATGACGTTTGTGTTCAGCAGTCAATACGACTCAATCATGAATAGATCTACACCTGAACAACGTTCATTAATTGTGGAAACTTACTACCAAAATCAGTCATCAGTTAGTTATAGAGTTCTTCAACATCATTTTGGTCGTTAGTGCTATCACTTGAAAATTTGAAATAGTGGTAGATTAGGAAAATCCACTTCTAAGAGGATTGGTAGATTAGGAAAATTTGTGGTAGATTTTTTATCTACAAAAAATTTGCTTAACTTGCTGTAATCTTATAATAATTATGGTTAAATTGATTTTGACCTTCATTAAATTTGATTGAAAAAAAACAAATAATTCTCAAAAAAGCAATACATCTATTATTAATAGTGAATCATAATGAATCAAAAGTGAATGAATCAGATAAATATTTGAATGTGAAAATTCAAGTGAAATAGAATGCTCGCTCATCATTACCCCCAGCAAAATTTTTCATTAGGCCTTGTTTTTTTTATTCGATTCTAAAATGCATTACATGAAAGGCTAATGCAAGAAATTTAATTTAATCTGCAATAAATTCACGGCAATGCCTTCACCATCAACTTGATACTTGTTATTCAAGTATGAATTTCGTGAAATTAGTTATTGACCAAAAATTTTTAAAAAATTTTAGCGAAAAATTTTATTAAAAAAAATTTTTTTTTCTCGAGCTTATTTGTATAACTTTTTAGGTACTTTTGACCCAAGTTTATAAAAATAGAATAAAGCCATTTTCAAGCAAAGTTTTCATGCTCACAAAAAATTTGTAGTTAAGGCCTTATTTTGAATTTAAGGCTGTTATTTTTTGACAAATATATACAAACAGTTTTGAATTTCCTCGGGAACGGGAGCTGTGACTTAGATAGCGTTTTCGTGCCGTGCTAAATTCTATTAATCATTTTGGAAAATTGAAAGACAACTGAGAAACGAATTTTTAATTCTTGTTTTTGTATATCATGGATATATGATTTTTTTACAATTTCGTTTTTAAGTCTAATCACTACACTGCGGATTTTTATGTAGATAAATTGTTTTTTCAACATAAATGTTTTAACGGGTCTTACCGTTATATTTCTATCTTTTATCGAGTTTCCTATATTTTCTTTCAATGTGCAATTTATATGCAAGTTACATGCAAGTTATATGTAAGTTATATGCAAGTTATATGTAAGTTATATCCAACTTGACAATGTGATTTATCAGTGTAATCAAGTTAATCTGAAAATATTTTTTTTTTATATCTTACCTTGTAGCCACACGTGATAGTAATGTCTTGCCAGTGAAAACTATGTATTAACTTCGAAAATGTTTCGAAATAAGCGACAAATTCCGCTGCGGTCACACGTGGAAGTAAAAGTTAATTTGCGAAATGTCAAAATCAAAGGTTCTAGCAACAATTCGACCATTTTTTTCTTTTGCTTGCTTTTATTCTGAGATGCTTTGAATGCAACAGCAACACCAAACTTAAAAGGGGAAAATACTATGTTGTAAATTGTGTTTTCAAATATTTACAATATGTTTAATAATTAATTGTAATTACATTAATTACGTATGTTTATTTTACAACAAGATATGAAAGAAAAGTCGTAAGGCATATCTTCGACTTGGTCGAAGTTAAAATACCCCCACGGCCGATTCTTTATGGTACAAAATCTTAAATTATAGCTCTTTTTTTTATGAGGTTTCCAAAATTTTACTATTTTGAAGACGTTTAAAAATATTAATTTAAATTGTTTTCCTGCAATTGTTTCCTGCATGTAATATACAACCGTATCAAGCGTATTTAATTCCTGTAGCTTAAAGAGAAGCCTTTTTATAGATTTTTAAATTTTAGTGTTATATTGGAGGTTGTCGTATTTGTGAAGGATGACGCCCATTTTATTTTAGCACGTCTTAATTTTTACATAAAATGAATAAATATCTAATTTTGCTTTTGTAGCTTCGACAGAAGCCTATTTATTTCGTTTTCAATTCTGAGGTTGTATGGGAAGTTATGTTTATTGGGCGGATGACGCCCATTTTTCTAACACTTTGAGAGCTTTTTTTGAGAGAGTTTTCATTATTGGAGTTGAGGTAGGCGTGGTTTTCATCCGATTTGGCCCATTCTCGAACTTGATCTTTGTTTTTTTAGAAAAAAGCTCAAATATCGAATTACAGTTGGTGAGCGGGGGGTTTGTTGTAACAGGGGTAAGTTGAAACACAATTTTTGCCAAGAAGACGGAAGTTTTTTTTTAAAAGTCTTTTTTCATCCCATATTACGCGCTATTTCAAACGAGACCCGTTAGTGTCTCATCGGACTTTACATCGAGTGGGCGCAAATATAGGCTTTATTTCTAGCAGTTATTATAAAATATAAATATAGTATTTTAATTTTTGTTTATTGAAAGCGTCTTAAAGATTTTTAAAACTAATTTAATTTTAATCGGAGCATATTTTATTACAGTTTACTGTTAATATTTTGTTCTTCAAATTAAGTTGATTTTTATATATACTGCGGGGCAAGTTGTGACAATTTTGTGGGAGATTGTGACAAGATTTCGAGTTAACTGCTATTGCAGTTAAAGAAAAGAAGACAAGTGTAGGGAAAGCTTGTTCAATTTGTGCCATGTATCCTTAAATAGATACATAAAAAAAATAACATTGAATTGCCATGTGTTGGCTACAATAACTCAGAATGGTGTTTAAAGATAAAGATGACGTGTGCAAATATCTTTTTTGGACTGCTTCTAATACAGGTGAAAGAGTTGGCATACCAATGTGCTGTTCACCAAATATACCAGCCTCATGTCACTAAAATAATATAGCTGGACCTGATTGCTTATAAAAATTCATGCAAAAAAGCTGAACTTTCTCTAAGGACACCTGAAACCACTTCTTTAAGCCGGGTCAGGTTCAACGTTTAAAAATTTTTCAAATAATATGAAACTAGTAGTTGATGAAACTAGGCTATAATGTTGTTATATACTTGAATATTTTTTAGTTGTTGTTTCCAACGGAGATGCGGTCTTCCTCGTCTGCGTTGGCCACCGCTGGGTACCGAATCCAATATCTTTTTCGCTGGAGCTTCGTCGTTCATTCTCTCGACATGACCTAGCCAGCGAAGCCGCTCAATTTAATACGCTCGACTATATCGATGTCGGCATATAGCTCATACAGCTCGTGGTTCCATCGTATTCGGTACTCGCCATTGACGCAGATTGGACCATAGATCTTGCGAAGGATTTTTCTCTCGAACGCTCCCAAAGTCCTTTCATCAGAGCTGCTCAACGTCCAGGTTTGTGATGCGTATAGTAGGACAGGCATGATTATTGACTTATAGAGCGTCAGTTTTGTTCGACGAGAGAGAGCTCTGCTTCTCAATTGCCTACTGAGCCCAAAGTAACACCTGTTGGCAAGAGTTATCCTTCGTTTAATCTCAATACTGATATCGTTAGAGGAGTTAATGCTGGATTCCAGGTAAACAAAGTCCTTTACTACCTCAAAGGAGGTGTTGTCAACAGTGACGTGGTTTCCAAGACGCTGGGACTGTTTGTTTGTTGACACAAGATACTTCGTTTTATCTGTGTTCACTGCAAGACCCATTCGACTCGACTCTTTTTCTAGCCTGGAGAATGCTGCACTGATTTCGCGCGTATTTTGACCAATGATGTCAATATCATCAGCATACGCCAGCAGCATAACACTCTTATAGAAAATTGTGCCGCTGCGTCTCAGGTCAGCAGCTCGGATGATCTTCTCCATGACTATATTAAAGAAGTCGCACGATAAGGAATCACCTTGCCTGAAACCTCGCTTGGTTTCGAAAGGAAGGGAAGGGTCCTTCCCGATTTTCACTGCACTGCTGGTGTTGTTCAGTGTCATCCTGCAAAGACGTATTAGCTTCGCAGGAATACCAAATTCAGACATGATGGCATATAGGTGACTCCTTATTGGACTGTCGAAGGCGGCTTTGAAATCGACAAAAAGATGGTGTGTGTCGATTTGTTTTTCGAGGGTCTTTTCCAAGATTTGTCGGAGCGTGAAGATCTGGTCGATGGTGGACTTTCCAGGTCTGAAGCCACACTGATAAGGTCCAATCAGCTGGTTAACGATGTGCTTCAGTCTTTCACACAATACGCTCGACAGGACCTTATATGCGATATTAAGAAGGCTGATCCCACGGTAGTTGGCGCAAATGGTGGGATCGCCTTTCTTGTGGATTGGGCAGAGCACACTGAGGTTCCAATCATCTGGAATGCATTCTTCCGACCATATTCTGCATAGAAGCCTGTGAATGCATTTAAACAGAGCTTCGCCACCGATCTTAAACAGCTCAGCCGGTAGGCCATCAGCGCAGGCTTCGGCTCTGTTGTTTTTAAGCCGAACTATAGCTGTTAAGACCTCGTTATAGTCGGGCAGCGGAACTTCAACGCTGTCATCCATAATTGGGGTTTGCGGGATATCATCTCCACTGGCGGGATTGTTGTCAGCGTCGCCATTTAAAAGTCTAGAGAAGTGCTCCCTCCATAACATCAGTGTACTCTGGATATCTGTCACTAGATTCCCATTCTCGTTCTTGCTCCGGTTTTAAAGCCATCGGCCAGGCGTCTTATTTTTTCGAAAAACTTTCGAGTCTCATTCCTGTCGCCATGCATCTCAATTTTCTCGCACTCACGCATTTCCGCCTCTCGTAAGCAACATAATGTTTTGAAAAGTTTGAGGTCCTGCGGTTTGACAGATGATATCGTAAAATTTTTACAACGCATACCAAAGTACGGGCAGCGCACGACCGACCTAACGCAGCATTGCGTTTTACCTATTAAGAATCGCTTGCAGAGACTTTGATTCTGTTTCAAATGTTATATCTTTTAATGAAACCATGCACTCAATTAAACATAAAATAATAGATTATCTGCAGTACCGACAGTGATTCTGATCATGATCTTCCAATAACACGTAGTTTTCACCTGGTAATGGATATACATAAAACAACACATACATATGAAATGAACCTGACCTGAACCTCTTTGGACCTCCTAAATATTATCGGACATGCTTGGTGAATGTAAACGCATTTTTTCGGTTGTGCTTTGCTAGTTGTATCTTTTGAACTTTGTCCTACAACCAGCGAGAACGATTAGTATGATATATAATAATACGACAGGCCAATAAGTCATAGTTGTCTCAGTGCCAGAGTTCGCAACCATTTCTTTGTTTCTAAGGAAATTGGTGCGGTAAATATGACCTTGTTTGTCGAAATACCACCTTGCTGTGAACTTTATGTATTACATATATGGTTATACCTATAAGTGTGGCGTACGGTCCTTGTTGTCTTGATACCTCCAACCGTTCTAGGCTAACACCTTGACACTTTACATACACAACCATGTTTGCCTTGGTTCCACAATGTTGATCTGAAACATCGAATTTTAAATCAACGTAAATTTTAAAATATTATATCTCTGTTATTGTATATTTGAAATTGTTATATATAAATATAATACATTGTTTGTGTACACTCTAAGAATCAATTATGGTAGTAAAATCCCACAGCACGAAATAACGAATATTCTCTTTTACTCCTCTCTCTCCCTCTCTCTGAAATCTCTACAATTTTTCTCTCGCGCTCTTCTAAATAGAGAGCATTGATAAATAATAACGCTGAAAATGCGTGTTATTTATACTATTTATTCTTTTATTGTTTACTTATTAATTAACAATGAATTTATTAATAAGTAATCAACATTCAAAGACATTCATTACTTTGTTTTTATCATAACATGGAATAGCATAATATAACTTTGATGTTGTTCCATGTATTGATCAATAACTGACGTAAAATAATGTATCTGCTAAAAATATGAATTAATTGTGAGAGCAAACTGAGCGAAAAACAGCTGTTATAGTGTAAAATCTCGCTTGATCGCGCCAATGATTTTCAGAGCGAACTAGCGATAATATACGCTTCATTTTGCCTGAATTGGAAAAGCTAGCTGCGTAGAGTGTTATTTTTTTAAAACCGTCAATAAATGCGTGAAAGTTCACAGCAATTATTGTAGTGATATTACAATCAGTTTTTAGAGTGTATAAAAAAAACAAGGCGGCGTGACTTAGTTGATGCAAAATTCATGAGATTCATATGCATATATTCATTATTTTTTTGGATATTCGCCTGGAAATACAATTAGGGTATTCACTGCTGAAATATAAAAAATAGCAAATTTACGAAAATTTCAGTGCAATTGTTGTTGTTTTGGTTTTCCGAAGTTTGCTTAAATTTAATCATCTATTGAGTTGATTGCGAAGAAAAGATCTGTTCAGTAGTTCGTAAGAAGAACTGTTAGATTGATGTGAGTTATTGTGAACATGCAAAATATGATGTGAAGAAGAACATTTTGTCTGTTCTAATATAAATTCGTCTAATAAAGCATCATATTATTGTTTATAATGCAATAAATAGATCATTAATTATTTATTAATTAAGATTATTTTTAATTTATACAGCAAGCAATAGTTTTTTAACAAGCGGTAGACACAATAACTTGTTTTGTCGGTGTTCGATAAAAGCCAGCTATGGCGACTTTCATGCTGACAGATACATAAAAAAAAAACATTAACACCGGTCGCTCACTTAATTTCGTCGGAAATTTGCGATTTCGGAATTTCAGCGTTGAAGTGAATACTCGTAACTCTCTCTGTAACTATTGTTTTTGTAGTTGGTACTTTTTGTTGCAGCTTTTGCTGTAGATGAATGTTGTTGTTGTTGCTGTAGTAATTGCTGTTTTTTTTTTGTTGTATCTTTTGTTGTTGTAGTTGCTGCTTTTTGTTGTTGCAGCTTTTATATTGTTGCAGCTTTTGTTGTAGATGAATGTTGTTGTTGTTGTTGTAGTTTTTGTTGTTGCTATTGTTGTCGTTGTTGCTGTTGTTTTTGTTGCTTCTTCTTGTTGTTACAGTTTTTTATTATTGTTGTAGCAATTGCTGTTGTTGTTGTAAAGTTTTGTTGGTTTTATTTTAGGAAGTCTTATTCTTTAGATAACATTAAGTACTTTTGATTTTTAGCACTAGTTTTTTTTTAAATTTATGTATGGGTTTATTTTAAGGTTTATTATTTCTTTATTCATTTTTAGCACTTTTGATTTTTAGCACTAAGTTTTTTAGAAATATATATTAGGGTTTATTTTAAAGTTTCTTATTTTTCTTTATCTTATTTGTATGTTCACTATTAGTTTTTTTTTTTGTAAATTTAAATTTATTAAATTTGTCTTTATCTTATTTTTATGTTGAATATTAGTTTTTTGTTGTTTTTTTTTTTGGTTTTTTGTTTTTTTTTTTTTGGTTTTTTGTTTTTTTTTTCAATTTAGTCACTTTCAGCTTAAAGCTTGTTTTTGTGCTTACTTTTAGTTCTTTTGTTTTCTTCACTTTGAGCTTTTATGTTTTATTTTTTTTTTTTTTTTAATTCGAGTTAATTTAATTTTCCATATTTAAATTTAAGTAAATTTAAGAAGGTTATTTCTTTTAGTATTAGATTATTTTATTATGTTGTTTTTATAGCATTTATTTTTTTAGTTCATATTTTTTAGTCTTTTAATTTATTTTTTTTCTATTACGGCTGCCGTCGTTGATGAAGGTTGTCGTTGTTGCTGTTCTTTTGTTGTAGCTATGGTTGTGGTTGTTTTTTTGGATTCGCCAAGCGATTGTGGAATCAACATTGATAAGTTATAGCACGTACTATAAGCATGCATGACTCACATTCTAAAATCTGTCCGGATCAACCGGAACAGACAGAATGCACCTACGTTCTAAAACACACACCCAGTTGGCGATATATGAATTTCCACTAAGCACATTAATTGGCTTTTACGAGCGCCTTGAAGACGCATACGAGCGCTGCCCCCGTCATGACATAAAAATCGTGCTTGGTGACTTCAAAGCCAAGGTGGGTAAGGAAAACATATTTGGTCCCACAGTCGGAAAGTTCAGCCTCCACGACAACACATCCGATAACGGAATGAGGTTGATTGACTTCGCCGCAGCACGAAACATGGTCGTTAGTAGCACTAGATTCAAGCATCTCAATATTCATAAGGCCACCTGGCTGTCCCCTGATCAAAAAACATGCAACCAAATTGATCACGTTTTGATTGACGGAAGGCACTCTTCCAGTGTACTAGACGTACGCACGATTCGTGGTGCTAACATAGACTCGGATCATTATCTTGTCGCAGCCAAGATCCGCACACGTCTGTGCGCAGCTAAGAATGCTCGCAATCCTACACAAAGAAAGCTAGACGTCGACAAGCTGCAGTCAAAACGGACGGCCGAAGCCTTCGCTACTCGACTCTCACTCCTGCTTCAAGAAAGCACTCCTCCAATCGACGATATACAGTGTCGGACAAAACATATTGAACTGCATGCGCTCTGTATTGTTATTTGTTATTCTCTTTAAATATGTGTTGTATCCATCTCAAATACATAGAAGAAGATAGTACATAGTTTCTAATTAACTAAACAATAACATTTTTCATTTTTTTTTTTGAGAGCGCACATTATTTCATGATCATACTTAAACCATATCCAAAACTCACGCGACAAAACATATTGGACTCATCACTTTGTTGTTGAATAAATAATCAAATATAACCGTTATCTTTTGATAAAAGAGAGTGCATCCATTAATTGGTGAGAGTGAGTGCATTTACAGTTATTCTTGTCCAAAATTCAAATATTTTCATTATCCAAATGTTTTTATAGCGCGACGGTGAAAATTAAGAATCGTTTACATATTTTATTAAAATTATCGAAAATGGCAAGAACAAAGTACAATGCTCAGTTCAAAAATCTAACTTTAAGAGACTTTGGAAACGGTTTATCCCAAAAAGACATTTCTAAGAAATATTCTATGCTGAAATCTAGTGTAAGTTTTATAATAAAAAAATATAATGCTTCGGGAAGTGTTGAAACGGTTCACAGTGGAGGGCGTCCAAGATGCACAACACACAAAGAAGATGCCAGAATAGTCAGGGAATTTAAAAAGTATCCTGATAAATCTGCTCCACGTGTTTTGGAGACCCTTTATTTCCACATAAGCACAAGAACAGTGCAAAGAAGAGCTTGCGCAGCTGGACTTAAGAGTTTTCGTGCGGCGAAAAAGCCTTTTATATCGGAGAAAAATCGAAAGTGCCGCATAAAGTTCGCGATTGATCATTTGGATTGGACAGTGCAGAAGTGGAATACTGTTTTATTTTCGGATGAATCCAAATTTAATTTGAAAGATTCAGATGGAATGAAGAGAGTTCGCAGACCAAAGAACAAACGTTTAGATCCACGATATTGTAAAGGTACTGTTAAGCATGGAGGTGGATGTGTAATGGTGTGGGGTTGCTTTTCTGGTAAAAGATTAGGACCCTTACACAAAATCGACGGAATAATGGATAGGTTCATGTACAAAGATATACTCCAAAATGTGATGCTTCCCTATGCAGAATGGAATATGCCACTGTCTTGGCAGTTCCAACAAGACAACGACCCAAATCACTCGTCCAAGTATGTAAAAGACTGGTTTGTGGAGGAAGGTATCGACGTCATGAAGTGGCCAGCACAATCCCCAGATCTCAACCCGATTGAGAACTTGTGGGAAATTGTGAATAGGAAAATAAATAGAGAGGGTGTACATGGAGACAAAAATAAATTATTTGAAGCAATAAAAGACGCTTGGTCAGCTGTTCCTCAAAACATCATGGATAACCTTATTACGTCCATGCCAAGAAGATGTAGAGATGTTATTAAAAACAGGGGCTATGCTACAAAATATTGAATTTTAATAATAGTCCAATATGTTTTGTCGCGTGAGTTTTTGACATATTGTTTCATTAATTTTTTTTATTTAAAAAACATGAAGAAAATAAATATATTTTGTTTGTTTTGTGAACTATAAACTTAATTTTTTCTTTTACAATTGTTTTTAGATGAGTTCGATCTTTGCTTTTAAAGAATTTTTGAAAAAGAATATAAGCAGATGTTCAGTCCAATATGTTTTGTCCGACACTGTATGTGCACAGTGGACGCACATATCCCACTCTATGCGTACGGCTGCCGAAGAGGTGATAGGCCACCATCGCCCTCGTCGAAGGTGGGCCACCACAGCAGAGAAGGACACCGCCTACAAAGCCACCCTGCAGTCGGTTGTAACGCGTGCTGTTGTGGAGTGATACCGAGAGAAGAGGAGGGAAGAGAGACGCATTTTCAGGCGAAAAAAACGAAAGGCGGAAATGCGTGAGTGCGAGAAAATTGAGATGCATGGCGACAGGAATGAGACTCGAAAATTTTTCGAAAAATAAGACGTCTTTTAAATGGTGACGCTGGCAACAATCCCGCCAGTGGAGATGATATCCCGGAAACCCCAATGATGGATGACAGCGTTGAAGTTCCGCTGCCCGACTATAACGAGGTCTTAACAGCTATAATTCGGCTTAAAAACAACAGAGCCGAAGCCTGCGCTGATGGCCTACCGGCTGAGCTGTTTAAGATCGGTGGCGAAGCTCTGTTTAAATGCATTCACAGGCTTCTATGCAGAATATGGTCGGAAGAATGCATTCCAGATGATTAGAACCTCAGTGTGCTCTGCCCAATCCACAAGAAAGGCGATCCCACCATTTGCGCCAACTACCGTGGGATCAGCCTTCTTAATATCGCATATAAGGTCCTGTCGAGCGTATTGTGTGAAAGACTGAAGCACATCGTTAACCAGCTGATTGGACCTTATCAGTGTGGCTTCAGACCTGGAAAGTCCACCATCGACCAGATCTTCACGCTCCGACAAATCTTGGAAAAGACCCTCGAAAAACAAATCGACACACACCATCTTTTTGTCGATTTCAAAGCCGCCTTCGACAGTCCAATAAGGAGTCACCTATATGCCATCATGTCTGAATTTGGTATTCCTGCGAACTAATACGTCTTTGCAGGATGACACTGAACAACACCAGCAGTGCAGTGAAAATCGGGAAGGACCCTTCCCTTCCTTTCGAAACCAAGCGAGGTTTCAGGCAAGGTGATTCCTTATCGTGCGACTTCTTTAATATAGTCATGGAGAAGATCATCCGAGCTGCTGACCTGAGACGCAGCGGCACAATTTTCTATAAGAGTGTTATGCTGCTGGCGTATGCTGATGATATTGACATCATTGGTCAAAATACGCGCGAAGTCAGTGCAGCATTCTCCAGGCTAGAAAAAGAGTCGAGTCGAATGGGTCTTGCAGTGAACACAGATAAAACGAAGTATCTTGTGTCAACAAACAAACAGTCCCAGCGTCTTGGAAACCACGTCACTGTTGACAACACCTCCTTTGAGGTAGTAAAGGACTTTGTTTACCTGGGATCCAGCATTAACTCCTCTAACGATATCAGTATTGAGATTAAACGAAGGATAACTCTTGCCAACAGGTGTTACTTTGGGCTCAGTAGGCAATTGAGAAGCAGATCTCTCTCTCGACGAACAAAACTGACGCTCTATAAGTCAATAATCATGCCTGTCCTACTATACGCATCACAAACCTGGACGTTGAGCAGCTCTGATGAAAGGACTTTGGGAGCGTTCGAGAGAAAAATCCTTCGCAAGATCTATGGTCCAATCTGCGTCAATGGCGAGTACCGAATACGATGGAACCACGAGCTGTATGAGCTATATGCCGACATCGATATAGTCGAGCGTATTAAATTGAGCGGCTTCGCTGGCTAGGTCATGTCGAGAGAATGAACGACGAAGCTCCAGCGAAAAAGATATTGGATTCGGTACCCAGCGGTGGCCAACGCAGACGAGGAAGACCGCATCTCCGTTGGAAAGACCAGGCATTGGATAACCTGACAGCGCTTGGAGTTTCCAACTGGCGCCAGCAAGCGCACGACAAAAGAGGCTGGCGCAAATTCTTAGACCAGGCCAAAACCGACCAACGGTTGTAAGCGCCATTTAAGTAAATAAGTACATTAATTGGCTTTTTAGCGGAACTTAAAAATTGTATCCCAAAAACTCGAATTAAGTATTTTTGAATTTAAGAAAGTAAACAACATCAAATTAATAGTAACTTAACAGAAAACCCCAAAACATAGAGACCAAAATAACTTTAAATAATATCATTATTAGTTAGTATGTGGCCACTATCCAACCCAAGAACCTACTTTGAAAAGAGACTAAACTCTTAAACACCAAAACCAATTCCAAATATAACGCAGATATATACGTGTTAATATGTACAAACATATATGTGTGTATACACTCAGAAAACTGGTGAGGTTATCAAACACTCGCTTTTCCCAGCCGTTAAATTACGTCTTTTAAAACAAGAGGAGTATGGTTTTGGTAACTTTCATTGAGGTTACAAGAACTTCATAAATGGCTTTCAGAGCCGACTAGTGATGTTGTGAAAACCAATATTTTTGTAAATGCTTCAATAAAACTAAATGGTTTAAAAATCAGATTTATTCGTTTTTTCATTTAATTCAAATTATAAATATGTACTTTTTACACAAATTTTTACTATAATAAAATATATATTTAATATATTCTTAAATTAAATCAATAAAAATTAATGTAGTTGATTATATTAATAAATTTTAATTGCATAGTTTTTTAAAGAACACCTAAAAATCCCAAATTATAAATTCTTCTTCGTTTGCATTTATAGTGATTTCAGATGTTAGCTTACAAGCTTACTGTTGTAATAGAATTGTTAAATAATCTTCTCCTCTTTCAATACGATATGCAAAATAATGGCCATCAAAATAAATAGTTCTTATCGATTGTAAACATAAAAAGAATGAGTTTTTTGTAATGAATATATGTTTAATTAAAGAAAAAATTGGATCAGAATCATCATACATACCAATGCATACTATTAGCCCTGTTTTAAAAATAATATCAATAAGAATAGAATAATAATAAGAATAATAATAGAATAATAAGAACTTTAGTGTAGATAATTGCTTTAGTTCAACATTTGGATAATAAAAATGAACTTTTCGTCCAAAAGTAGTGGAAACTGTTCGCAAGGTGTTAAAACTTATTGGAGAAATCATTTCATTGTAGTTTAATATCATATTTGCAAATTGTATTTGGTATTTTCTTACTACTGTTTCAAGAACATTTGTTCTATTGTTGGATAAATAGATGGATTTCTTGAAAATTTGATGCTTAGTATTAAGCTTAAAGCAATAACAGGACCAACTTTTTCAATAATGTAAGAATAATGCAATAGGAAATGAAATTTTGGCTTTAAATGCATACCTGAAACTTTAATATAAAGTTTGTTATGTTCTCTAATAAGGTTAGATAGATGTTGTGGTGTTGAGCTCCTGATTTCTTTCCTGAAGGCAACAGATATAATTTCTCTTAATGTTAAAAACAAATGCCATTCCTCAGAATCAGTTAGGAACATATCTCCTACTATAAGTGGAAAATATAAAATAAGCGTGAACATTTCAGCACCGGAAACACGTATCTTATTTTTTGTCAAAGTATCTATGTTGAAAATGGGTGGCTTGTTTTTAACGCTTTGGCCAACATTAAAAATTTGTATTCTTCTATTTATTTCAGGCAGAGAACAAAGCTTTTCTCGAGTGCATTTTTTAAGAATTGCCAGCATGTCGTAGTGACAAACACCATCTAATAAGTCATGAAAACAGTCAACAACAAAATTTTCTGTTACATGAAAACCAGATAAATCGTTCCAGACAGAATTTTCTTTGATACCAGTTTCAGACATATTGCTAGTTTGTAAATCTTCTTCACTAATTAACTTCACTAATTTAAATTGACCAAAATTTATTTTGATACCATTTTTTTGTAAGTTTTCCAATTGATCGATTAGTGGTTTAAATAAAGTTCTATTACCAAACTTAATTCTATCATGAGAAAAGAATAACATTGTTAAAAAGATATGTGCTAATTTTGCTGATATATATTCTGGCAAGCACATTAGCTTCACATAAACTGAGCCTAACTTGAGCAAAATATATCATTAATGGAAGTACTAAAATGTCAGAAGATCCAGTCGAGCTACATTCCTTTTCTTTAGTTTTCTACCAACTCGTTTGCATTATATTACAAATTGAATTTTCATTATCGTGGATGAATATTAAGTAGCTTGTTATTACATTTAGAATAGATGTTTCACTTAACAATATATTAAAAAGCTTGTGTAAACAAATTGGCTTCATAAAAAAATTGTCTGACGCAGTTATTATAGAATTGTCTCTAGAATAGCACTGATATTAAAAGTTAAAAATAAAAATTCAGAACGCAAATATTTTGGAGAAAGTAAATCTTTTAAAATGTTGGATACCGTTTCAAGCTTTTGGTTGTCTTGTAAACTAGTATTTTCTAACTGCTGTAAAATATTTGATATTGTATTGCTATAAAATGAGTTCTTCAATATTTTTACAATCACTGTTCGTGGCATTCTCTCGTCCGATAATGCATTCAAAACTGTCTTTAGAAAAGATTTTGTTATATTAGGTATTTCATTGTTAGATTGTATTATGTCAATTATTGAATAAGTGAAATGCATTTCTTCTTGGATCTGTAAAGTCGATAAACTATCATCAAAAAACTGAAGCTGATTGATCGAACTACTTTGAGAAAAATGAAATCTTTGTATGTGCTGAATATGCTTATTTATATTGGAAAATACTCTATCACAAGTATTATCTGCACAAGCAAATCTTAAATGATCTGGATGACAAGTATTGAAATGTACTTTGTATGGAAAAGAGGAAACAAATGATTCCAATCATATATAACATATATAATTCATTTTGACTGAGTTAAGTTATATAAAAGTTGAGCTTATAAAAGAGGGAGTAAATATATAATAATTAAAACCTCATTGTTTGTTAAATCATATTCAACATAAAAATACTGTCTTACGTTAAATTTTTTAGATCGTTGTTGACAGCATCAACAGCTGAAATTGTAGGTTGTTGACAATTCTTTGAGACAACCGAAAGTCCAAAGACATAAATTTGAAAAAACAGCCATATAAGTGAACTTTCAATTGGGTATGAAAGATTCAATGCATAATAAAGATGAAAGCAAACATTCACCGCTTCCAGTGGATTCTTAAAATGATATTTTTTATCAATCAATGTAATGTATGATTCCACTCCTTCACTCTCAATGCTTCCAACAATGACTCTTGGCTGGATTCCTCTGTTGTTTTTCTTGAGCTTGAGCTCAAACTGCTCAGCTTCTTTAACCTTCTAACAAAATAAATTATGTTAATATATTTATGTTAACTAAGAAAATAACTAATATTTACCTTGAAATAAGCAACAAAGTACTCTTGGCTTTCAATTTTTGTAATTTTATAACAAGATTGATTTAAAGTTCTTTTTGTTGTTCTCGAAGAAGAGAATTATTTTCTTTTAGATTTACGAGTGGGGTAACTTGTCACAGACGAGTTAAATTTTTTATCAAGGAAATTTTTTAATTTATTTTAAAATAATATATGTTATTTACATCAGGATTGAAGAATAAAAGATTGAATTTATGTTTACAAGTTTTGCAGTGCCATTATTGCTTGATTTGTGGGAGTTACAGCGGTTCATTCAAATTTTGTGACAACTAGTACCACTCTCCCCTACTCCAAATAATGAACTTGCAATGTTTCCTACAATATTAAGGGCACCTCTTCTGGTTCTGTTTACTGCTGTAGGGTCTGCTGTGTGTCTTTTGTTTCTTTTGATTGTTAAAAGATTGTTTTCTTCGTTGAGTCCATCCTCAAAATGTTTAAGCGTGTTTACGACGGTTTTGCAGGCACCCATCTGCTTTAGTTCTTGACATAGTTGCTGTAATGCTGCCGCTCCATTTGAAAATGATTTTGCTTCTTCCCAATATGATTCCAGATCATAGTAAACAATAAGCTGCCACTTCGTTCTAGATGTTTTTATTGTACCTATTCCTTCGAAGTGCATACCTAAGTCATCAGGAAACTCTATGTTTTTGACTCCATTTGCCATGACCAGAGGTAGCGTAAGCATAGCGATTAGTAACACTGAGACTAGGTTGTTTGATGAATGTTTTCTCTTTTTGCGTACTACATCTGTTTCCTCATCATCATGGTTGTTAGGTGACCTGTTATTTATGAGCCTAACATCTACAAATATGTCTGACTTGTTGTCTTCAATTGGTAATGGGGCTAATCGATGTATGGGACGTTTGAAAATTCCCGACTCCGTTTTTACGTCCACTACTCTGACTACATCATCATCCCCTTTGTAGGTTCTCGTGACTTCCTAATGGCCACTGAAGTACAGGAGCGTTGTCTTCCTTGATGATGACTACGGTACCAGGCTTAATGTTGTTGGCTTGCTCTCTCCATTTATTTCTGTACTGAAGTTCGTTGAGATAATCTCGAGACCATCTTTGCCAGAATTCATGTTTTAATTGTGATACTGCCTTCCAGCGTGTTCCTAGGGAAACTTTTAGTTCCACAGATCTTGCATCTACTTGCGTTGTTAATGGTTCGCCGATCAGAAAATGTCCAGGAGTGAGCGCAGATAAGTCGTTTGGGTCGTTTGACATGGGACTAATTGGTCGTGAGTTTAAAATTGCTTCAATCTCGACTATAATGGTTTCTAACTCTTCGTATGTGAGAGATGCGGATGCAACACTTCTTAGTAGTAAATGTTTCGCGGATTTTACTGCAGCTTCCCATAGTCCTCCGAAGTGAGGAGCTCTGGGTGGAATAAAATGAAAATGTATTCCCCTTTCATTACATGTTTTCATAATCATATCTTGGGCGTTAGCTGAGTGGATTGCAGCTGATAATTCTGAAAGTTGATTTTTTGCTCCAATGAAATTAGCTGCGTTATCGCTGTAGATATTTTGGCATCGCCCTCTTCGACTGATAAATCGTTTTAGGGCACCGATGAAAGCGTTGGTTGTAAGGTCGCTTACAAGTTCCATATGAACTGCTTTTGTAGCAAAGCAACAGAAGATGGCCAAATATGCTTTGGTCGGTCTTTTTCCTCGCAGCTTATAATGAATCCAAAAAGGTCCACAGTAGTCCACTCCTGCGTTTATAAACGGTCGTGCTGGTGTAATTCTCGTTGCTGGCAGATTTCCCATGACTTGTTGAAGTAGTTGTGGCCGCGCCCTGTAACATCGGACACAGTGGTGAACGATTGACCTTGCCATGCTTGCTGCCTTGATGGGCCAAAAGCGTTGTTTTGTATGTGCAATTAATGCGGCTGGGCCACAATGCATGTGATCTTCGTGTATTTTTTGCATTAGTAATTTTGTTATGGGATCATTGTAAGGAATTAGCATTTGATGTTTATTTTCATATGGAAGTGTTGATGCATCTAGTCGGCCGCCTACTCTTAAAATGCCGTCGTTGTCCAAAAATGGTTTGAGTTTGTGTATCGAACTGCTTGTGCTGACCACACCCTTTTTCTTTAAGGCCAAAATTTCTGAACTGAAATCCGCCGTCTGCATTGTTCGCACAATTACTTTAAGTGCTTTGTCTAATTCAAGTGGAGTTAGCATCCACGAGGTTTGATAATTTTTTCGTGCACCTCGTGTGTGTTCTCCAAATCGGATCATGAAGCCTAGAATCCTCTGTAGTCTCTTAAAAGAATTACCATGATTAATTGAATATATCATGTTCTCTGCTTCACTTCTTGCTGTTATTAAAGACATTTGTGCCTTTCTTTTGCCTTCTTCAGTTGGTTTAAATTTATTAGTGCAAAACGGTTGTGGCCAAACTGATTCCTTTCCATGCAGAAAGAAAGGTCCGTAAAACCATAAATCACACTGTTTGAAAGTCCTTGGATCGCATCCTCGTGATAGGACGTCAGCTGGATTTTGTTTTGATGATACATGACGCCATTGCTGTGCTATTGAGCAGTCCTGAATTTTTGCAACGCGATTGGCCACAAAAACTTCATATGATGATGCTTCCGCATTTATCCATGAAAGCACAACTTCAGAATCAGTCCAAAAGTACGTGGATTCACTTCCATATTGAATGTCTTGTTAAATTCTGGTTGCCAGCTGTGCACCTAGTAAGGCCGCACAGAGTTCTAATCGGGCAATTGTTTGATGCTGCCGATTAATGGGTGCGACTCTTGATTTGGCACACAACAGCCTTGTAGTAACCCTTCCATCCTTGGTAGTAGACCGAATGTATGCGACGGCCCCATAAGCTTTTTCTGAAGCGTCAGTAAAAACATGTAGTTGACATGAGTCTGGCACAGTGCCATTAAATACATGACGAGGGATCTGCTTATCATTTACTTCTTGAAGCTGGTTTCTAAATGTAATCCATTTGCTGTGTAATGCTGCGGGTAGTGCTTCATCCCATGCCACCTTCAGTTTCCAAAGATCTTGCATAAATATTTTAGCGTTGATAACTACCGGAGCCAAGATACCCAATGGATCGAATATCCGTGCCAAGTCTGAGCTCACACTCCTTTTTGACACTCTTGTGGTGCTGTTTAAAATGGTTTTGGCCTTAATGCAGAATGCATCGTTCTTTGGCAGCCATGTTAATCCCAATGTCTTGATAGAGTCACGTGAGTCCTCATCAAAGTCGAGGTCTATTTCTTTTTGATCTGCTGGGATGCCTTGAAGTAGTTGAGGGTGATTAGCACACCATTTTCGCAATTCAAATCCTGCTGATTTCAAAATTGTTG
The DNA here is from genome assembly GCA_958299015.1 of Tetanocera ferruginea. Taxonomy (NCBI): domain Eukaryota; kingdom Metazoa; phylum Arthropoda; class Insecta; order Diptera; family Sciomyzidae; genus Tetanocera; species Tetanocera ferruginea. Next base: position 90,561,796 of record OY282640.1, on the reverse strand, counting down.
TGACTTCCTTCTGAAGCAAAACAGCCGAAGTGAGGCTGTCACTTCCCAATAATCCATCATCCACATAAAAATTGTTATCCAACGCTGCGGCCCCTAACGGGTATGCTAAGCGATTTTCTTTAGCTAACTGCAACAGGCATTTGATTGCTAAATATGGTTCTGCTCTGGTCCCATAAGTCACCGTGTTCAGCTGGTAATATTTAATCTCTGCTTCGGGATGTTTTCTCCATATAATAATGTGATACATGCGATTTTGTGGATCGATCACAATTTGTCTGTATATTTTCTGAATGTCTGTTGTGAAGACATATTTCGGTAGTCTAAAACGTAATAAGATGCTGAATAGCTCGTTTTGGATAATTGGCCCTGTGTGCATGATGTCCTTTAAAGATAATCCGGTTGATGTTTTTGCTGATGCATCAAACACCACCCGCAATTTAGTGGTGCTACTATCCGGTTGGATTACGCAATGGTGTGGAATGACGTAGCATGGTTTTCGTGAAATGTCCTTACTAGACACTTCAGACATGTGTCCTAAGAGTTCGTATTCGTCCATGAAGTTGACGTACGACTGCTTAATCTCAGGGTTTGTAGCCAACCGCCTTTCTAAAGCTAAAAATCTATTAAGAGCCAGTTGTCGTGATTCTCCCAATGTTGATGGATTGTCTGTGAATGGAATTTTTACCACAAATCGTCCTTCAGATGTTCTTCGAGTGTTGTGGGAGCAATGCGCTTCGCATCGTTTTTCTGCAGCTGAAAAATGTTGCTTTGTGTTCTCAACTTCCTATAGTTTCCAGAATTTCTCGAGTAAACCATTTGTGGTATCTTCATCTGCACTAAAAATGCCACAAGTTGCAGAGATAGTGTTGGTTTCTTCTATTCTGCCTGATATCACCCAGCCAAATACAGTGTTTTGTAGAGTTGGGAGCTTGTCGCTTAGTCTGATTTGACCAATTGAAAGTGTTTGATAGAAAAATTCTGCTCCTAACAGTACATCTATTGGACCGGGCTGATGAAATGTTGGGTCAGCAAGTGGTAGATTGGAAGGGATGTTCCATGACGATGCGTCTATCAGTTGTGACGGCTGATCGTTACCAATTTTTGGTAATACAAAAGCTTCAAGCCGTGATTCGAACCCATTTAAGAGAGATCGCATGGTCACGTTTATTCGCGCCTGACAATCCCTTTTATTGGCTCCAATTCCTTCTATGATTAGTGAAGAGTGTTTTTGTTGGAGTCCTAGCTTCTTAACAAGTCTCTCTGTGGCGAGATTGACTTGCGAGCCGGAGTCCAATACTGCTCTGCATTCCAGCTCACGACCACTGTTTGTTATAAGATGAATACGAACAGTGCTGAGCATGACATATTTGTTGCAGATAGACCTATCTGCTGCGGATAAGCTGACTGGCATGGATCCCGTATTATTAGATGACGATGTGGGTGCATTTCCTGAACTTAAAATCATATATCCTTGGTTGTTGGATGATGATGAACTGATTGGCTTTGTAGACATAGCCTTTTGTTTGCTGCATGCTGATAATGATGAACGGGCTGACCTTGCTGATGTAGTTTTTTGGTTGTTGGATGATTTTGACGAAATTTTCAAATTATCTTGGTTGTCGAGATGAAGTAACGTATTGTGTGTTTTGTTACATCTTGTGCATTTTCTTGATTCGCAGGAACTTGCGGCGTGTCCCTCCTTTAAGCAATTGACGCATCTTTTGTTGTTTTTTACTACCTGCAGCCGTTCTGCTGGCTTCAAGAGTAAAAAGGTCTTGCAAGCAAATAATGGATGAGTTCCAGACTTGCATACATTGCACTCATATTGAGAGTATTGATTTGTTGATATTGCTGACACATATGATCTTGCTGATCCCTGTCTATCCTTGTTATTAACTGCTTCTAATGATTGAAACTGGGCTTCCAAAAAAATAAAAAAATTCTTTATTTTCGGTAGCTCCTTTGGGTTTTTTAGGAATTGTTCATATCTAATGTGCGTTGATCTGTCAAGCTTCTTCACAAGTAAGTGAAGAAGTAGTGGATCCCAGGATGATGTAGTTATTCCGAGGTTTTCCAGTTCATCAGATGGAAGAAACCGATGAAGCGCTGAATTCCTGCCCCAACATCCTCTGTATTAACGTGGAGCACATTACTCTTTTGTTATTGTATCTATCTTGCAGCATATCCCAAGCCACGTCGTAATTGTCTTGGGTGAGAGACAGATGCCTGATCAATTTTTCGGCTTCTCCTGATAGGTTTGTTTTTAGAAACCACATTTTATGAATTTTCGGCAATGCTTGTTGGTCTACCATTTGAGAAAAAAGTTCATAAAATTGTCGCCACTTCAGAAAATCCCCATCAAATTGTGGAATGGCGACTCTTGGAAGTCTAAGTGTTTCTTCGCTTGCAACACATGTTGATCGTGGTACTGCACTGGTTGTGGTAGATAATTGTATTCGAGTAGCATGCACTCTTGATTCACATGCCATGTACTCCTCAAAATTGTATCCGAGATCGCTTGGTTGTTCACAATTTTCCCACAGACTGTAGTTTATTTCCTCGATTTCTTGCCAGAGCTTGTTAATTTGCTGAAGGTTGACTTCGTGATACTGTGACTGGTCGCCTGGATCCTTTGTTAAGCCATCAAGCAGGCGGTTGAGAGAGTTTAGAATTGCTCGTTGCCTTCGTATCATTTTGATAAGATTTGTTGCTTCTTGTGAAACTGATTGTTGAAAATTTGATGCATCTGTTCCTGCTTGTGGAAACACGATTTTTGGTATAGTTTTTGCTGCTTGAGGCTGCTTTGTTGAGAATGACATGTCTTTTTCTATGCCAGTGGTACTATCTTGCTTCTCTAAGCGCTTGATTTCATCTTGAAATAATTGAATGTGGTTGCTTGATAGATCATTAAGTTTTTCGTAATAGCCTGAGGTGAAATATTCCTGCTCCAATGGCTGGTTAGTAAGTGTCCGTAACTTGTTATCATTATCCTCGAAAATATCCCATTGGCTGCTAAGACGGTGAAGACGTTCTTCAAAATATTCCTTGGACTTCTTCCTGTCTGGTGAGTCCTTTTTAAAATTTGAGATGAGGCGTTGTATGGCCTCACCTATCCTTTTCTGGTCATTTACTACTTCCTCAAAAGTAGCCATTTCTTCTCCCTGACTGGCGGTGATTTTATGGAATGATTTTTGATTGAAAAAGTGGCGGACGGGCTTCTGTAGTCGATTAACGTCGAAGTGGTTCGAGTCCACCCGAGGGCGCCAAATGTAGAAATAAGCGTTTTTATTTCAATTATTTTCTTTTAGATTTAAGTCCCAAGCACATGAACTTGGACTTATTGTTTTTTTTTTGAGTGACAATACGGCACTTGAACCGATTGCTTGTGAAATGAAACACTGGATGTGGAGTTTTTACTGGTAACAATAAAACTGAATTTATTGATGAGCTTTCGACCCTTTTATAGGCGAAAACCCAATAATATAAAATACAATAAACAAATTAAAATACCATAAACAAATTACATATATATTTTAATGACAAATAAACAATGTTAAAAAAATTACATATATATTTTAATGACAAATATACGGTCTTGGAACTGCAAAAGCTATGTCAGCAATTTATGTAAGCATGCATTGGTTAACGGGGAAGTATTTCAGCAGACTGCTTAGTGCAGTTTTGTTGCTGTTATACATTTGTTTACCGTGCCAAAGTTGCTGGTGGGAGCAATGTGCTAAACCAAGGCCTCGAAAGAGGTAATATTTTAGCTGACTCAAGTTGCAGTGCCAAGACCGATACATGAATCTTAAATGAAAAAATTAACTTCAAATGACCATGAAAACCGTACGATTCAGCGACCCTGAAATCGTACAATGTTAACTAAGAAAATAACTTATATTTACCTTGAAATAAGCAACAAAGTACTCTTGGCTTTCAATTTTTGTAATTTTATAACAAGATTGATTTATAAGGTAGTATTAAGAGCGCCAATATTTTTTTTAGAGTACTCTGAAATAGATAAAAAAATTAGCCGGGTAAACTTTTATAACTTTGTTATGCAAGCAGCTAATGTTTTATTATAAGATTTTACGACTGGATCTTTCGAAATGCCTGCAAAAATAACAAGTTTCTTATAATAAAAGCCCCAATTTTCTTGAATTTCCAAAATCGCAGGATGCTAAAGTTTTACATCGATTGAAAACTGATAAAATATAAAAGAGAAAATAATAAGAATACATTTTTGAGAATAATAAATTATATTTATGTTTACCAGATCTAGTACTTCTTTATCGTTTCCAATTTTAAATATTAGAAATTTTTGCAGATAGTCAAATGTGGATATATTTTTGTCACCTAAAATTTTTCTTCTCTCTGAATAACTGTTTATCCATTCAGACTGTATTTCTTGCCAAGGCTCAATATTATTTTGGATGTACTGTAAGTCAAATAAAACGCCATCATCTAAAATAAAGAAGTTGAAATAACTTTTTACATAGAAGATTTTAAAACAATACCTGGTTCATCTATTACAAGCTATACGGGTTTCGTTACATTTCGAGTTTTGCGGGTAATCAAGCCACATTCCGACAGTTTTTTTCTATAGAAGCAATAACTGTCATAAAGCTTACCACCAGGCTTTTGAGCTTTGCACCCAACTGTTTATAAAGCAGCATTCACTTTAATTTTAAAAAACTCACTCTAAGTTAACATTTTGTTGAAGAATGGTTTTAATTATAATTTTTGACAGATAAATTCTGTCTGAATTTTCCAATATTTTTTTAACTGTGTATGTTTGTTTTATTATTGTGAAATCAAGATCGCTGATGTTACCAATACTTTCAGCTGAAGGATTTGTATTTTTAACAAGTGAATGTAATTGATCTGCAGTTTCAAATTCAAAGCTGTTATGGCATGCAATTTGTCTATAAACTTGTGTATGGTTTTTATGATGCAGTTCAGTGACTGGAAATACAATTACTTCAGGAGGGCTTTCTCGTGGCTTTGAAGTTGACGGAATTTCTAAATCCAACTTTTTTGGAATATCTTGTTATAAAAGTAATTACAGACATGTCAGAATAGAAAAGGTTTTTTTATTAATTATCAAAAAAGTATAAATATTTATTTTGCTGCTTTTATTTGGTCTGTCGACCATCACGCTTGCGTGCTTTACAACGACTGCCAATCGTGTCGTTTACTCTCCTCTTCGGCAGCTCACTTGGTCTGTCGCCTGAGTTGCCATATCCGCTTGACAGCTCGGCCCTTCCTGATACCTCGTCCTAACTGGACGACTCGGCTATGTTGGAGTCATCGTCCTCACCGTCGAGGTTAGTATCCACGCTGCACCATGGTTTCATATGATCAGTAGAAAACACGCCACTGTATGGTTTTTGAGTGCGTGGTTGATCTGGCAAATCTTCTACCAGATATCGATCAAAACTCAATACTTTCGTCACCACGTATGGTCCCTTGTATGCAGGTTCAAGTTTGTTTGATGTTCCTGTGGCTTGTGGCACATGGTCGATTACGACAAGATCGCCTTCGGTGTACTGATGTGGCTGTTGATGCTTGGAATCATACCTGGACTTCCACTTACGTTGAGCGTCTATGATGTTCTGAGCGGCATCCTGCTGCTTCTCTGATGGTTCACATGAATCTTCAATGTCCTCAATGTCCTCATGCAATGCCTGGATGATGCGGTTTTCAGTCATGTCCCTTAAGTTGAACCGGAAGATGAGTTCGTTTGGAGCGAACTTTGTAGTTGCATTCCGCTGTGAGTTAATGCTCCACTGCAATCTAGGTAATTCTGTGTCCCATTCGTTGTCGTGTTTGCTGGAGCACTTAAGTGCGCTTAACACAGTTTTATTTACGCGCTCTGCTTGTCCGTTGGCTCTGGGGGTACGTACCGCTACTTTTATATGCTGGATTCCTTGCCTGGCTAGAAAACTGGTGAAGACTTTTGATGTGAAGGCTGTTCCACGATCGGTCGTTAGCATCAATGGCTGTCCAAAGATAGAAATAATTTCTTCGAGAATATTTATGACAGGAGCAGTTTTCGTATTACGCAGTGCTCGAAGAATTGAAAATTTGCTGAAAGCACAAACCAGAACAATGATGTAGTAATTACCTTTCTTACTCCGAGGAAACGGCCCCAGATGATCAACATGAATGCTTCGAAATGGTATTGGTAAAACTTCTCGCAAGTGAAGTCGCCCCTCAGGCTTTCCGCCCTTGGCCTTGTTCAAACAACACTCAGGACATGCAGCTACGTATGATTTACATATCTTCTAAGTCGATGGAACCAAAAGTGCTGCCGCATTCGCTCAATTGTTTTCTCAACTCCGAAATGACCCGAGTCATCATGGCATGACTTAGCAATACGCCACCTAACCTTTGGTGGAATGACTAGCTTATATTCTCCATCTACTTTGCGATGCAATCGTCCCTTGCGTATGGCATAGTCAATTTTGGTTTGTTTGACGCTCGCCGGATCCGATTCCTCATTTCCTTCCAAAATTGTAATTATGTTATTTAACCCTTCATCTTGTCGTTGCAGCGTAAGAACCCAGTCTTCATTAAAATTTGATATTTTAAAAATTTTATCTGCGACTGTCGTTGTCTTCTCTGGTGGTAACGTTGGCATACGACTCATACCATCCACGTGACTCATTTTTAGACCAGCTCGATGAATACAAGTAAAATCGTACTCCTGCAGCTTTAACCACCATCGTGCTATGCGTGGTAGTAGTGGAGTAGAAGCTTTTGTGGTTGCTATTGCATTGCAGTCGGTTATGACGTCAAATTGTGTGCCCAATAAGTACACGCGGAATCTTTCCAGAGCATTTACTATCGCTAATACCTCTAACTCATGACTAGAGTAGTGTTCCTCAGTATTGCTACATTGTCTACTGTAATAGAAGACTGGCTTGATTTCTCCGTCTGCTTCCTTTTGAAATAAAATTCCTGAGAGACCGTGGGAACTGGCATCGGTATGCACCTCATGTTTTTTTAGACTATCGAATATTGTTAATATCGGTCGATTGACGATTGCTTGCTTAAGTTTCATGAAGGATTTCAGTTGTTCGTCCCTCCATTCAAAAGTTGCGTCTTTTTTCAACAGTTTCGTCAACGGTCGCGCTACTTCGCTGAATCCCTCCACAAATTTTCTGAAAAATCCAGTGACTCCCAGAAATTGCCTTACTTCGTGAATGTTCGTTGGGATCGGAAAGTTTTCTATACAATGCGTCTTTTCATTACCTGGCTGTATTCCATTAGACGTAACAACGTGACCCAAAAATGATACTTGTTCTGCCATAAAAGTACACTTCGGTGGTCTTAATGTCATTCCAACTTGACGTATAGCTTCTAAAAATTCGTTTAGCACTGACAACCCTTTTTGAACATTATCAGTTGCTATAATAACTTCATCGACGTAGCTTATTATGTATCTATGACTCTCCAATTTACTTATAATCTGAACAATAGCTTCCTGAAAATACATCGGCGCGTTGACTAAACCAAACGGCATCACGTTGTGTTCGTATAAGCCATCGTGGGTGAGAAAAGCCGTATACTTTTTGTCCTCTTCATTGACGGGTATTTGGTAATAACCGGAAGTCATGTCAAGAGTGGTGAAAACGTTATTTCCTGCCAGCTTCGACAATTGCTCCTCGACCACAGGCATTGGAAAATTCTTTTTGACTGTTACAGCATTTAACGATCTGTAATCTATACACATTCTCTTTTCTCCATTAGATTTTGCAACTAATACAACTGATGCTGCATGCGGAGAATTGCTGCGGCGTATTATGCCATATTGTAGAAGCTTGTCAATGATTACTTTTAGATGATCTCTTTGCGAGAATGGGACTTGGTATCGTTTACCTACAATCGGCTTTTCTGTTGTTACTGATATTTTCATTTCCACATTTTTGCACCGTCCTAGATCTGATAGATCTTCTGCGAAACAATCATCAAATTTTTGCAATAAATTTTCCAATTCGTCAATATCTGCTTTTTCTAGTTCATGGCCCACATTGTAAGTATTCGATCGTCTGGACTGCACCTGCATCACGCCTGATTCAATTATCATGCGCTGATCTGCTCTACAAATAACGTCACGACCTAGCAAGACTGGATGAGGAAGAAATTCGTCCGGAACTATCTGAAGAGATGCGACAATCATCTCCTCTTTCGTTTGAAGAGCACATTCAATAATCTCGTTCGACTGGACAGTGGCTCCACCAAATCCTTTTAATGTTTTCTGTCTCTTTTCGCGCTGCATGTATTTTGGCACTGATGACTCACAGATCAAAGATAAATCGCTGCCAGTATCCACGAATGCGTCCAACTTATGTTCGTTTATCATTATTTCCACAATGACTGGTGGTACTGGATCTTCGTGTTCTGACCTCTCTTCAATCTTGGCTACTGTTGACTTCTTTGTTGAACAGTTCTGAGATGTATGTCCAACTTTTGAGCATGTTGTGCATCGTATCTGGCATTGTGGATGGGGGCATTTGACCGCAATATGTCCGTACCCATTGCAATTATAACACTTCACACCTCTTCGCTCACTTGCCTGCGGTAGCGTGTTATCCGCTTTATTCCCAAGTACTTCTGATGAGCCTGCCACAGATAATCTTGCATTTGACACGTTTGGCTGTACATTCTGCTGTGTAGACAAATTTTCCATGGAACGCAAGAGCTCATGCGATGATTGCAGATTCATTGCCAGCAGCGTTCGGGTTAAATTGCAATCGTTTAAACCATTAATGATATATGAATTCAGCGATACATCATCTAACTCACCTTTTCTACCAATGGCCAACATGGAATAGTAATATTCCATGAGTGATTCATATGGTTTACGCCGCCGCTTCATGAGCTCTCGATGAACATCTGCAACATTGATAGTAGACGGAAAATCTCTTTTGAATGCATAGACGAAATCTGGCCACGACCGCATTGCAGGTTGTGAGTCCAACCAATCTTTAGCTACCCCTCGCAATTTTTGTTGAGCCGCAAACAAAATTATTTCGTTGCTCCACAAATAAATTTGTTGCAGTTGCTCCACTTTGCTTACAAACTGATGCGCTGTCAAGATTCTCTTTAACGGGTCGAACTCTGGTAAAACCCCCATTATGTCTCTTGGACTGCCAGATCCAAGTCCTTGTGTTGGCGAAGGAACCACACCTCTGTCTTGACCTGCTTGTTCTTGTATATGCTGCGCATATACGTGTTGCTGTTGTTGTTGAATACTGTGAGAAGTTCCTGACTGAATATGTTGAGCACTGACTAAATTATCTGCTATGCGTTGCTGGCCTTGTGCTATAAGGCTCATAGATTGAGCTAATCCCTCTACTACAGCTCTCAAACTATTCATCTGCTCTTGCCACGGTTCAACTGTACCACATTCAGCCGTTGGAATATCGTCTTGTCCAATTTCATCGGATCCTAATACTTCGATCAACTTTACTATTTTATGAGCCTTATTGCCTGTTATTGGCAACTTTCTTTCACGCATTAGTGCGTTTATTTGTTCAATTTTCAATGCATCAAGTTTGATCATTTTTCTTTTTTTTTATGTCCGACTTCAGCGAATTTTATTTATTACTGTCCTTATTACGTTGCTTTTTATTTTCTCTTCCTTGTACAGCTATACGTTGCTGCCGTTGCTATCTATCTATGTTTTCCCCTTTTTTTATATTGCAGCTGTATATAACTGCCGTCGCTCCGTTTATTTTTGTTTTTGTCGCTTTGCAGCTAAGCCACTACCGTTGCTTCGTCTATTTTGTTTTTGTTTGCAGCTAATCGTCACTGCCGTTGCTACGTGCACTTCTTTACATTCGTTTCCATCTAAACGTCGATGGCTTTCAATTGTTTTTCCCCTTTACGTTGATTTGCAGCTGAACGTTGCTACTGCGTACAATTTGCTTTGTCGTTTGCTCAGATGATCGTTTAATGATTTTTAAACTTTATAATGCAAATTAACTTGATTTGTTCAAGTTTAGATGTACATCTGAGGATACAAAAACAATTGCGTCGTTGAATGCTGTGAATCCCACTTCTGAATCTGTCAGAATAGAAAAGGTTTTTTTATTAATTATCAAAAAAGTATAAATATTTATTTTGCTGCTTTTATTTGGTCTGTCGACCATCACGCTTGCGTGCTTTACAACGACTGCCAATCGTGTCGTTTACTCTCCTCTTCGGCAGCTCACTTGGTCTGTCGCCTGAGTTGCCATATCCGCTTGACAGACATTAATGTGAATAAAAAGACCTATAAATTTCAAACAATTTATAAAGTAAAACCTTCTATGCGTTCATCACCATCATTATCATCATCATCATCATGTAAAATTCCCAATATCCAACTCGGTAACTTAATTTTTTCGATTACTTAGTCTACTAAAATTTCCTCAGGTATGACAGAGAGGCTTGCTAAGTCATAAAATGTTATCTGTTTATTCCTTATATCAAAATTATTGCTTGCTACAGGAGAACCCAAGAATTATTAAATTTTATTATTATAAAATTAGTATTGTGAAAACGGTGTAGGTGTACCAGATTTAACAAAATCTTCCACTGTTAGACTTGCAGCGTCATGACTGATTTTTAAAATTTTTTGGATTCCCTTAAAATGACAGGTAACAAAAAATGGCATTGTGGAAGGAATCTTAGTCTCTAAAAATAGAAAAAAATGTTCAATAAAAAAGTTGAGGTGGGTCATATATGATTTAGTTGTCATATTGGGGTAAGGATAACTATGTATCGAAGGAAATAACTGGAAATGACTGCCTCATAAGGCTTAAAATACCCGTAGGAAAGTTTAGGAATTATTTCAGCAAATACTTAGCGTACGAATGCGACTCCGTTGACGCTCTCTGCAATGATGCATGAATGCTGCACTTTAATGTATGTATTATACATGCAAAATTCTATTCATGTCTCGAATTTTGTTAGAATTGGCACAAAATACAATTTGAAGATTAGTTATGGTAAAAAATATACTCTGATACAGTGAATATGCCATTAGATTGTCGAAGAAAGGGAAATCTTTGATAAACTTAAGACAAATTCACTGAATCAGAGTATATATTCTACCATTACTAAAATATCCTTCAAATTGCTTTGAACTTATTAAATAAATTAAAATTAAACTTAATACAATGAAATGTATTGTTTTTACTTACTGCGCTTTGTAAAATTAACTCTTTTTCCAAACAAAACTTTTGCTTCACTTTAATCTGCTGCTGCTAAACAAAACAAAGAATGTACAAATAATGAGTTGTATATAACACTGTGTGACGAAATCGACCAAAAAAAAAAGCACAAGCAAACCTTATAGAAATTCTTAAAGAGGAACATGTTGTGAGTCCATCGCACCTTGTCAGACTTCTCAATGTCGTCACAATTTTTTGGAATTAATTTTTAAAGTCAAAGTGCTCAAATTTTGTTGTGCCGACTTTCATTGAATTTTTACACCCATTTGCCTTGTCGGAAATAAAAACTAAATTGCACTTCTTTTCAGTAGAATTTCACGTAGAATAAGGCTGTATAAAAATAAATTTGATTTAATACACAATGAAGCGTGTAGCGAAGCAAATTGTTTAGTGTTTCGTTAATTTCACAATAAAATTCATGTTTCTTTGAATTTTTTTGACATAATGTTGCATGAATAACATTATTATTTTCACAAAAACTCATTGCGCGTAAATGTACCTTTTCATTGAACTCAAAAATATCAAAATCGGTTGAGAATTATCTGAATGGTGGCAATTTTAACGTTTTTTTTTTTCGCCATAAAACACCGATTCCCTTGTATAGGCTTGCTTTCATACAAAGTGTTGCCATTTCGTCAAATCTTAACCGATTTTGGTCATCTTTGAATCGTTGGAAAGAAGGTTTGGTAAGTAACATAAAAAAATACAAAAAATAAAAATGGGTACTGAAAAAGCTGTAACGCGAAATTTAGCGGGTTCTATATTGACAGTTATTTAAAGTTCTTTATTGACAATGTCACTTACCATACCTTCTTTCCGAAGACTCAAAGATGACCAAAATCGGTTAAGATTTGACGAAATGGCAACACTTTGTATGAAAGCAAGCCTATACAAGGGAATCGGTGTTTTATGGCGAAAAAAAAAAACGTTAAAATTGCCACCATTCAGCTAATTCTCAACCGATTTTGATATTTTTGAGTTCAATGAAAAGGTACATTTACGCGCAATGAGTTTTTGTGAAAATAATAATGTTATTCATGCAACATTATGTCAAAAAAATTCAAAGAAACATGAATTTTTTTGTGAAATTAACGAAACACTAAAGAATTTGCTTCGCTACACGCTTCATTGTGTATTAAATCAAATTTATTTTTATACAGCCTTATTCTACGTGAAATTCTACTGAAAAGAAGTGCAATTTAGTTTTTATTTCCGACAAGGCAAATGGGTGTAAAAATTCAATGAAAGTCGGCACAACAAAATTTGAGCACTTTGACTTTAAAAATTAATTACAAAAAATTGTGACGACATTGAGAAGTCTGACAAGGTGCGAAGGACTCACAACATGTTCCTCTTTAAGAATTTCTATAAGGTTAGCTTGTGCTTTTTTTGTCGTCTCACCGTGTAATTAAAAGTTATATTATAGATTCTTGAATTAATAACTTAAGTTCGTGAATCATTTTTTCAAGATATGAATAAAAAATAAAAATAGGAAAATAGGATCATAAATAATGTTCCGACATAATTTGTCACGGCAGCATAATATGGGTTGACAGCAATTTTATTTACTTTTACATATGAAGAGTCGTTATTTTATATACCTCACAAGAACACAACAAAAATTAAACTTGTGAAAACAAAGAAAAATAAAACTTTTTCTTGACTTCCAAACACAACAAATGAACATTTAGTAAAAAAAATGCGTTGTCATAATTAAACGTCAAGTTTCAGCCGCTAGCACCTAAAAAAGTGAAGAATTTTCGACTTTTTCTAGTATTTAAAAGTGAACGTTTAGGATTTTGTGTCACTTAATGTTATTTCTACATACACACGCATTGAAGAATGTACCGCTTTATTTTGTGTGCTACTCACTTTGTATTTTCAGATTCTGAAAAAGCCAGTGTAATATTAGCATAAGTTACTTTTGTTTTATTTTAAATTGTGCAAATGACAAATCTGTGAGGATACCACTATTTAAATAAACACATATATTACCTTATATACTTACCTTAGTTACTTCACTTTTACGTTATGTTGTTACGTATGTAAAATGTTTCAACTTTAAAAAGAATGCTATCTTCAGATCATTTTTTAGTAGCTACTCTTACGCAAAGGCAACACTTTTGGTATATGCTGCAATAGCATTATAGTTTTGACAGCAATGTTGAAACTGCAGTTGCTTTTATGAGGTTATCATAGCTGTTATGAAGTTACTGTAACATAAGCCCTGTAGCTATAACTATAGTAATGAAGCAGTGACAGCAGAAGCGAAGTTGTGATGACCGTTGTGAGTCTGCAACAATCCTAATAACCTTTAACTACTGTGGTGGTGGTAAATTTTACCCTCTTTGATTAAATTTTTTAGTTTTAAGAAAAGTGAATATGAAATAAAATCCTTTTTTTGTTTGACTAAAAGTTTGATTTCATTATTTTATAACTTTATTCATTTAAAAATGTGTCATCTAATTCCAATTAAAAGCAAATAAATCAAAAAAAAACTTTTTTTTTGGCAAAATTTTCTAAAAATTAAAAAGGGGTAAAATTTACCACCACCACAGCATATACGCCAAAATATTTCACCTAAGTAGTTAAAGGATAATGTTGCTATAAACGAATTGGTGCTATAGCATCAAAATCTCATGTAATCTAAAAAAAATCTCATAAATTTTTTCTTAAGTTACTGCAACCCCCATGTTTGTTTTGAAAGCTTTCAAATCAGACTCGCAGCTAATTCTTAGCTATAACAACAGTATTGGAGTTATATGAACTCCAATTCTGCAGCCATATCATTATCTTTAATATAGCAACCTCAGCCCAAATTCCATAATTTTCTAAATGTATAAATACGGGTCACTATGTAATTTTGGAACACCGTGCTAATGTTATTATTTGGATATGCCTTTGGACCAACGCAGGCATAAAACTTGCATGGAAAAGAGATATACTCTGGCACACCAAACCAAGTAATAAGCCAAGTGAAAAAAAATATTTAAATTTTTTGATTAAATACAAACAAGTTTGAGCTTACATATCATATTCGATGGTGTTTACTTCATAAAACGCAATTTTATAAAGGAAAATACTGAAATAATTTAAAATATATGGAATTACCTCAGCCAACATTTTTAAAGAATATACAATATTATTAACCGCGTTTAATGTTTGAAACGAAATTTTAAAATGCATTAATTATTTAAGTGTAAAACCATTACATTGGATGAAAAGGTCACTGAATTCTTTAGCCCATCTTTTAATGAAAACATATTTTGCCCTCCACCGCGAAAAGTAACAAACAACAAAACAACGAAATTGGCCATTTCAGCCCTTGAAAGTACTTTGACCGAGCTTCTTATGATAAATTGTGTTGTGTGTGTTATTAAATGTTCGCACACAAATGACCGAGAACTGGACCTACATGTTTTATGCCGACTCCGAACGGCTAAAGTTCATGTTCTCAAGAAGCTTAACATGGCATTGTTTACTCTCTGAGGTTTGCCATTGTCTGCAGAGAGGTGGTGACCGATCAGAAAAATTTTTTTATTGAAAAAACTTTTCACCGTGATTGGGGATCGAACTCGTGATCCGAGCATGCTAAGCCACACACTTTACCTGCATGCCACGGAACACCAGATGTAACCCTAATATTTTGTGAAAGAAAATTCTTCTATGAAACTCTTTGAGAACGATTTTACCATTTACCATACGATTTTATCCAATTTAGCAATTTGACTGGAAACCCAACAAGCTGAAGTTTTTTCCCAAAATAACATCAGCCATTTTCTCAAAATAAAACCTTTTATTACACGTGTTGTAAACTCGAAAGGTTTGTTGAAGTTGATTTACTCTTTAAAAAACCATGTTTAGAGACAGAAATGGAGCAAGATACGAAGTGGGTTAGTTGTTCCGTTATGATTTTTCAAGTGACATCAATTTTGGAGCCAGATTTGTGAACGGGTATTATATATGAATCTTTCCACATAATGGGAAAATAACCACTTTGCGAGGATATATTAAATATGTTTGATATAGGAGCACAAGGTTGCTAGCACACTCCTTTAAAATGCACCTCGGGATTTCATCTGGGCCGGTTGAAAAAGAGGATTTAACTTGTCGAAGGTAATGCATAACAATATGAGTATATCACTGAAGTTTCAAAAGAATTAACTGGTGGTAGATAAGGATGCGTAGTACTCATATTAAATGGTATATTGGAGTAAGTTTATTTAAAGAAGTTTGAAAACATGTTGGAAATTACACTGTCACAAGACGATTCCTCTTGATTGAATTTCATAAGGGGTGGAAAGTTGGAGGCCTTACGTTTTGAGTTAACAAAATTATAGAAGAGTTTCGGATTATCATTAAATTGAGGTTTGATGATGGCTTTTTAAGCAAAATAACACTGTTTATTTAATAGCTGGTATCTACAACGACAAATTGAATAGCAAGCAAAGTCTATATTAGAACCAGATTTTTTATATTTTTGATGTACGCGATTTTTTAAATTTTTTAAGTGACTTAATTTCACTTGTTGGCCAGGGTGTATGAAAGGTTTTAGAATTATTTTGCTTTGTTGGGATGCACAATAAGAAGCACCTTGAATAAAAATACTTGAATATTTTTAAATTGTATCATTTGAAAATAAATGAGTAAAGCAAAAACTACAACATGCCTCAAGGCTGTTACAACTAGCCCATATATGTAATACTTCTATATTGGCCGTACACTCAAGGTACATTCGCCAACATTAGAGTGCAGATATATTGTTATATGAGCGAGAAAATATATTAACGAATGTACCCGAAATTAAATTTCAAAATAAAAAAAATTTAGGAGCGGTGCTTTCATTGTCAAAAATTTCAGTTGATATTTTTGTTGTTTGAATTTTTATTGTTTTAATTTTGCTGTCTTTAATTTGTGTTATTTTAATTGAATCATATTTTACGCGTTGTTATTATAATTGTAGTATATTGGTGCGTGGCTGTTATTTTTGTCAAACAAAAAATCAACATATTTTTCATAACAACCGCCCCTGTGACGATGTGACATTTTCTTGTGAGTAGTAATTTTCATGTATTCAAATATACTAATACAAACAACAAAATCTTAGGTAGGCTATCTCTCTTTGATTTCGTAGTTGAAATTCATTGAAAATGTAGGTTGCTGCCAATATAAAAGTATTACATATATGAACTAGCCCCATGCACGGGGTTAGATGTAACCCTAGCAATTTTTTTAAAATGTCTCAGTTACAAAATACTTCCTATTCCAAAACAGTTTTTTTGAACGCAAGGATAGCCAAATATTTAACCTTTCAACTTATGTTTTTAAAACCAGGATATATTGTGTAGTGTTACAACTAGCCCCTCGCTCCCCTACGATAACTTCAAAATTGCGGCTGCAACCGTGTCCACAGACGGATATGGCTAAATCAACTCAGGTGGTGATGCTGATCAAGAATATATATACTTTTCTATACCTAGAAGGTATTACCTGCCATGCATCCTTATGGGCGTTACACACGTCATTACAAAATTAATATTCCATTAACGCAGTACGCGTGGGGGTATAAAAATAGAAACCTAAAGCTGGTATAGTTTCGTAGAAAAGGGGCATTCCGCGCTCGCTGTAAATAAGGGTGGTTTTTGTGAGCACCTAAGCCGCATATAGAACTTCAAGCAATATGTGTTCGAAGTTTTATTGCGTCAAATAAAAGAAGAGCAAAACAAAATAAAAGCGCATAAGATTCGTATGTAAATTATAACAATTGTTTATTTATTTATGCTTACTTGAGTTTGCTTCAATTAGTGCAGCAAATTAAAACATGTTTGACAAAAGATGTATAAAAAACCTTGGCAGCTAGAATACACGACAATTGAATTCGGCAATCAATAAGTGATTGGTTTTTGGCGGCAAGGAGGAAGGCTCGGAGACCCGATTTCGAACGATTCGTTCGGGGCTGAATACAAATCGACTCTCGAACGAGTCGATAAGTAAGTTTATAACGCAATCGATAAGCAAGTATATAACCGTCTTACGTTATTTTAATAATCTTTTCTAGCTATTAGAGTTAGATACATTTAAGGGTTGCCGCCTAAACAGATATTTTGATAAATATATCAATGTACCAAATTGCTATCCTTGTAACAATATTATCCAACTTACAGAGTTTTTCTAATAGTGACACCCCCTTTTTTTCTTTCGCGTACTTTCTTTATCGTAATTTGTAATAAGTCTACCTACACCTTCACCGAATTTCAGTACCCTAGTATGAATATTAATCGAAAAAAGCAATGTTTTAAAGTGCCACGCCCTAAAGACAATGTTTCCCACTTTTTCATCGAACGTTGTACTGAATCTTCATACCCCGGTAAAATTTAAATTTCAGTACCCTAGTGTCAATACTAACCGAGATACGGAGTTTTTGTAATAGAGACACGCCAATGAGAAGTCCCCATGGATGCCTATGCAAGCCATCACGGACATATAACCTTTCACATTCTGCAGTGAATTGAAGACGAAATTCACACTCAAGGATACAACATGGATGCTGAAACACCAATATTCAAAGTAAAAAACACCTATAAAATAGTTCAAATTCGTACAAATTCTTACGCCACACAGAATATCGTGTACTTCACGCTTGCTTTTTATAAATTTTAACATTTTCTTTAAGTTTAATTTCTGATTTTGAATTTGTATAGTTATCTTCAAAATGTATGTTTTTAATATTATATCCATATGTTTTTTTTGGCAACTATGGTTTAGCAAACTTTTCGTGCTAAAACGTCATGACATCAAAATTGGTTGATTCATTGTCGGGTACTATCAAGAAAAGTTGGCTAAAACTTATTTCTAAAAGTGTAAGAGGCCTTAAATTAATAAAAAAATGTTCATAATTACTTCAATTTTTAGCAAGTATCTTTTAAACATAGTAAAATTTGTACAAATGTCGTGTACGTCACGATGGAATGCCCCAACACTATTTAAAGTTTTTGCCAGTGGACTGCCAGCGCTGGCTTTCGATGTCAATGTGTGAATGTATTAGTGAAAATGTGAGAATGTATTGAGTTTTTCGAACTGTAACTTGCACGTGTGGCTAGGGGGTTACTACAGTTGTATTATTTTTATGTATTTACGTATAATTTTTACATTTATATTACGGATATCAACTCAACAATGCGTTCGTAAAATTAAGCGTTTGTATCTATTTGAGTTACAACATGCCTATCAATGAGTAAATCGACTGCAAGGAAATATGTATTGTCATCGAAGGAGCTTTCAATAATACGTCATATGAGTCGACGAGAAAGGCTCTTAACAATCTTAACATGCCACCAGTTTTAAGCAGGTGGATTATGACGACACTAAGTAGTAGAGTTATCAAGACTTGTCTGAATAACACTTCCCTCCAAGCAACTACAACCAGGGGATGCCCGCAAGGAGGTGTCCTATACCCCCTGCTTTGGTCCCTTGTAGTATATAGTCTCCTAGTTGAACTCAAAGGCACTGGGATAGATGTGGCTGGGTATGCCGATGACGTAGCAGTCATCATACGAGGAAGCTTTGAGAGTACAGTATCTGAGGTTCTACAAGCAGCACTGAACATAGTACAGAGATGGTGCCTTAACGAAGGCCTCTCTTTTAACCCAAAAAAGACAGTTATTGTTCCTTTTACAAAACAGCGCAAGCTTAATCTTATTTGCTCAGAACTCTTTGGGGAAAAAGTAGATTTTTCCAACTCTGCAAAGTATCTTGGGGTGATCCTGGACAGTAAACCGTCCTGGAACCTCTACATAGACCGCATCATCAGCAGATCAACAGCTTTATTGTGGACCTGCAGAAGAATTTCCGACAAGAATTTGGGAATAAGCCCTAAGATGATGTACAGTCTCTACACTTTGATCGTCAGACCCACACTATCATATGCGTCTGTAGTGTGGTGGTCGAAAACCCTAGAAGGATCAACCATCAAGCGGTTAGAACGAGTCCCTCTCTGCTCTGTGAGCCGTTCTGCCAGCTTTTGATGGTGCCGCAGCTCGAGTCTCTGATCGGTTCAATCTGTCTTCATTGCGAGATAGTGCGTATTCGTATGCGTTTTTGCCAATCGCAATACCCATCAAACCCATAATTTTAAGTATGGGTATAAAACCGTCGTTGAAGAGGCACGTTGCAATGAAATTGGCCACTTCGATGGTGCGTGCGCCTGAGTTGATGTGTTTGGGCGAAAGTGACCAAAGAATAGAATTGTAGGACTCATTGGAATTCTGAGTTTCAGATCCAAGGCATCTTTCAAGCAAATTATCTGCCGACAGCGCTTCGTAAGCTGGTTTTATTACCTCCATCACCTTCTTGTCGAGAGGTGCATACGTGTGGTGAAAGCTATCTAACGTACCTTCAGCAGCTGCTTTCTGCCATGCGCACCAGCTTGACGCACCGGTGGGGCAATTTTGGTATTGCGGTTTATCATCGGTGGAGCACTTATGGTAAAAAGTGACCCAAATTTCCTTTTTCATATCCTCCACAGAGTCAGGATGACGGCGGATCGCAAGGCCATAATATGTGGTCAACTCGGATATTAATTTGTCGGTGAGCTTGCCCGCACCTTTGCCTCCAATGCCCTTATTTTCTTTTTATATTTTTCGAAGTCGCGTGCCCATTCGCTTCTGCACATGCCCAATGCATTCTTTCTTTTCCACTATAGGGTCACCGTCATAGGGGTCGACATCTAATACACCTTTGAAGGTCTTCGAATCACCATCGCCGATATACTTTACATATTTTATGCCGTGTGTTTCAACCGACCTGGAGAACATCTCTATTACAGAATCCACCTCCATTTTCCCAGAGCTTCCTTCATGGTTCATGGTGCATTCTTCGTCATGAGTATCAAGCCAAATTTGGTAAGCCTCTGGCTCTTCTTCCTTCTTGGCTTCCCAATATTTGCAGCTGGTACACAGACGAGATTTTAAGACAGTGTCAACAATTTTTTTGGTATGCTTGGCAATGTTATATTTAACGTCCTATGGTCTCCGTGCTTTCACAAGGAGAAGAGAGACCATGGACGGAAAGAAGAAGACGTTTGTTTGTTTTGGTTTATTAAAGTTTTATTTTGTTTAGTTTATTTCAACAATGGCCCGCTGTCTATGCGTGGCTGCGACCAGAGTTGGATTTATAATTTTAATTTATTCTAAAAAGGCCCGCTGTCTAGGCGAGGCTGCGACCAGTTTAGATTATGTAAGTTCAAAACTATCTTTCTTTCTTCGATCGTTTCTACGCCGGTCGGTGGTTTATAAAGGAAAGTCCTCAGTTTTCGAGGGCGTTTCCTTATTCCAATAATTCCGATAATTTCCAATAAGTGGAAATTCAAATAGATACCAACCAATCAAAATCAATACATTAGTTACATATATCTAGGAAATGTAAATCATTATGTAGATTTACATATATTTCTACTTCCCCTTAGTGATACGCGATCACGTACACTTTGCATGTTACGCAGTTGCAGGCAATGCACCTTACAAGCAGCGCAGTAACTAGGGTAGGTAAATGAACGGCCTTTGCTGACCATGCAAGCCAATGCCGATGCAGCCAAACAGTCACTTGCTTTGTTTTTGTTGTCGCCGACGTTTAAGTCGGAACCACTTGACAATAAAAACAAAGCATTGGTTTTGTTCATTTTGGTAATTTAAGCATATGCGCTTAAATTAGGTCAGTATGTTTTTCTTTTCTTGAACGCCGGCAATTTGAGTCGCTGTACTCAAATTGGGTTGTTGTCGTTCGTAGTATTGTATTTTTGTTTATTATTTGAGTCGAAATGCAGATCGCTGCATTTTTGATATCGACATCTGGTAACAATATTTATTGAGTTGGTTCTTTGGAATTGGTGTGTGGTCGGGTGTACAAAGTGTACATGTAATGTTGTGGGATACAACATCCCTCCCCCATTATAAAAGAAAATTTTTCTCCTTGAAGAGGTTGAAAAATTTTCTGTCGCGATACCACCGATCAGTGAGCAGAAATGAGAATTACATGAATTTTTATAATAATGAATAATTTTTTATAATTTATAAATACAAATACGTTTTAAGAATTTTATACAAGTTAAGTAGTACATGAATATTTTTTTCGTAATCTTTATATACAAATATTTTTTAAGAATTTTAAATGAAGTTAAATTTATCTTATAATGTAAGTATAATCATGTCATTGATTTTAAGTATTTGTTAAAAAAAAAATTTTTTTTTAAATTATTAATCCATTTATATATAGTGTTAATTTTTTTTTCTTATAAAAAAGTCTTATTTATTATGTTTTTAATATATATATATCAATTTTCTTTTGGGTTTTTTTTTTTTTTGTAATCTTATAAGGTAGGTAAGTAAAAATATTTTATACATTATGTTTTTTGTTTTTGTTTTTGATATTATTGATATTATTTTGTATATTATATGAAAATTAAAATTTAGAAGAACAAATTTATTTGTTTCAAAATATGAATTTGTGTCCATTTACATTTATATTTTTCTTATATACGGACGTATTTTTTTTTTTTTTTACGTTTTAAAAAATGTTTTTATATATAGTTTGAAAGTTGTTGCTTATTGCCGCATGATTTCAATTTTTTTGTTTTAATTTGTAAGCGGAATATATTTTTTTTTTTATAGTTTTTGCGTATTGCACCATAATTTCAATTTGTTGATTTTAATTTTTTTTTTTTGTTTCAATTTTATTAAGCGGAATATTTTTAAGCGGAATATTTCTTTTTTTTTCGTATTGCGTATGAATCAGCTAAAATTCGAGAGAAGTTAAAAAGTTTTGGTTCATGAAGAAAACAAAGGACTGCCTTTTTTTAAAAAAAAAAAAAAAAGAAGTAAAATAACATGGTTTCCTTAGGCTTGTAAATATCTCAACAAAATTTGTAGCTCTGATTTTAAGATGTGTTCGTATTAAGTTTTGGTATTTTTATGAATGTGTTTTATGTAATATTGTAATGTTAACCAAATGTTGTATTTTAATCGGAAAATAATTTCAGGTTGTTATTGTGTATTACTTTAATTTTATTGCGAATTTTTATAGCAGTATTTTCGGGTGAAATAATCTTAATAACTTCAAATGGACCTTCCCAAAGAGATGAAAATTTGTTTTTCCTCGTTTGATTTCTAATCAAAACTTTTTCTCCAACGTTAAATGTTTTTGGTTTGGAACCTTTGTCATATTGTTCTTTTGATTTTTCTTTTTTATATTTCAAAGTTTAGCCGGCAATTTTAAATCCGTGTTGTAGGCGTGCCTTTAACTCATTTGCATAATTTTCGTAGTTATAGTTTAATGATGGGTCTTTTTGTAAAGTGGATGGAATTTTTGCAGGGTATCCATAGAGTAATTCATGAGGGCTATAATTGGTGCTACTGTGAGGCGTGTTATTGAAAACAAAAATTGCATAAGGGATCCAATCGTCCCAAGTGAGAGGGTCATTATTGACGTAATGCCGAAGATATTCCGCAAGTGTGCGATGGCTTCTTTCAAGTGCTCCATTTGTTTGTGGATGATATGGAGTTGTTTGTAATTTTTTAATTTTTAACAATTTACATACTTCTTTAAATAAATCGCTAAGAAAATTAGTACCTTGATCAGTTAAAAGTGAATCTGGGAATCCAAATCGACAGAGTATTTGTTCTACAAAAGCTCTTGCAACTGTGGTTGCCTCTGCATTCTCTAAAGGTATAGCTTCAGTAAATTTGGTTAAATCATCTTGAAAAGTTAAGATGTATTTATTACTTTTGTAAGTCACTGGAAGTGGACCTACTATGTCTAAAGCCACTCTTTCAAATGGTGAAGAGCTCGTCGTTGTTATTTTCATTGGCACTTTTGGAGATTTATTTAGTTTATTTTTCTGGCATGATTCACATTTTCTTATGTAGTTTTGTATATCAGTTTTCATTGTGGGCCAGTAGTAGTTTGCTTTTAATCTTTTTAGCGTTCTATTTACTCCTTGATGTCCTCCAAGCGGTGATTCATGATATTCTCGTAAAATTGTTTCTATTTCATTAATGTTTTGCAAAATTGTTCTTTTGTTGATATGCAAATTAATTGTTTTGTCGGAAAATATTTCTTTAAGGATTGTTTTAAAATTTTCTTTAAACTGTGGGTTAATGTTTGGGATTGATATGGCTATAGTATCATGATTTTGTTTATAACCTTCGCTTTTTATTTTGTTTAGCGTTTTCGTTGCTAATTCTTGATCTTTTGAATTTTTAAAAGGGATGGGTAATGTCGTCGTATGCAAATTTACGTTATTAAATGTGTATAACTCTATTTCACCTAGTAAAGGTTTTATAAATTGTGGAATTGATTTTATTATAAATTTTTCTTCTAAAGATTCTGTTAGAGGTAATATTAATATTTTTAATGCGGATTTTTTATTGAAATATATTGAATCTTGGGTTTCTATTATTTTAGAGATTGCCTCGTTCTTTGTATTTTTGGGTTCTTCAATTTTTGTATGTACGTTTTCATTTTGCTCCTTTTTATTTGTCATTTGGCGTGTCATAACTAAAACTTTGTTTATTATTTCTGTAAGTTTTTCATCTTCAGTGATTCGATTGAGTGCGTCAGCATTTGTATTGCTTTTCCCTGCTTTATATTTGATCGTATATTCATATTCTGATAGGAGAATTCGCCATCTAGCTAATCTTGACATTGGGTCTTTTAACTTCATCAGCCATTCGAGTGGTTTGTGGTCAGTGTAGATTGTGAACTTTTTACCGTAAATATAAGGTCGAAATTGTTTTACGGCAAAGACAATTGCAAGCAATTCTTTTTCCGTGGTGCTATAGCGTGTCTGCATCGTTCAATGTTCTACTTGCGAAACATATTGGCTTATCTTTTCCAATTATACCTTGAGATAAGACTGCGCCAAGTCCTGCATCACTCGCATCTGTCGTTACTATGAATTCTTCATCAAAGTTTGGATATGCTAATATTGGAGGGTTAATTAGTTTTTCTTTTAATTTTGAAAATGCTTCATCGCAGAATACGTCCCAATTGAATTTGATATCTTTTTTAAGTAGTTTAGTTAATGGTTTTGCTGTACTGGAGAAATTTTCAATAAATCTTCTATAATATCCAGCGAATCCTAAAAATGATTTTATTCCTTTAACATTCTTTGGAGTTGGATAAGTTTTAACTACTTTAATTTTTTCGGGATCTGGTTTTATACCATTTTCAGAAATTATGTGCCCTAAATACGTTAGTTCTTGTTTGAGAAAATTACATTTGTCAGGTTGTAGCTTAAGGTTGTGTTGACGCAATCGGTCAAATATTTTAATTAATTTGTTGTTATGATCCGATAAATCATAACCGTACACAACGATGTCGACGTAGACAAAACATTCAAATCCTTGTAAACCCATTAGTACGTTGTTCATGAGCCTTTGAAAAGTTTCTGGAGCGTTTTTTAAACCAAATGGCATTCTGTTATATTCGTAGTGCCCAAAAGGTGTGCTGAAAGCAGTTTTACATTTGTCAGATTCTTTAACGGGAATCTGATGAAAACCTTTGGCTAAATCCAGAGTGCTGAAATATTTTGCTCTTCCCAACTGGTCAAGTATGTCAGTAATGTTGTACAATGGGTATGCGTCACCGACTGTTAAGTCGTTTAATTTTCGAAAATCGACTACAACTCTCCAACGTTTGTAACCTTCGGAATCTGCCTTCTTTGGAACAAGTAAAAGTGGCGAGTTCCATGGACTTGAACTTGGGCGAATAATACTATCTTCTAACATTTCATTAACCTGCTTATGAATTTCCTGTTTTTGACTTTCAGGTAGTCTATATGGTCTAACAAATAATGGAGGTTTGTTTGCTTCAGTTATAATTTCATGTTCTGAAGTTTCTGTACACGTGAGGTGGTCTCCTTCGAAATAAAATAAATCGTTATAATTTCTACAAATTTCTAAAATTGATTTCTTTTCTTCTTTATTACAATGCGTTAGTTCAATGCTTGTTTCTATCTTTTTTAATCTATCCTTTACTAAATCTTTTGTTTTATCTAATTTGATTTCATTGAAATTTTCTATCTTTTCCCACTCATATTGAATTTTATTTAAATTTATTTCTTTAATATCTTCTGTTGTGTTCATAAAAATAACTTTAACTTTATTTTTAATTGGGCGTACCAGGGTTTCCGCCAAATATACTCCTGGATTTATTTGTTTCTTGTGGATCACTGCGTCTTTTGAATAAGCAAAAGGGATCTCTACAAGTTGTTTGCAACGAGGTTGTAAGGTAATGGATTGCAGCCCGTAGACATCAGGTTGAGTTGACTCAATCTTGTTTTTAGAATTTCTTTCATTATCCAAGAATAATGCCTTAGTTTCCTCTTTACTTGCTTTCACATTATTTTTTGTGATTTTGTTTCTACTTTGAGGTGACAATGTGATGGATTGCGGCCCGTAGACATTAGGTTGAAGATTCTCAATATGACTTATGCCATTCGGCGCATACTCCTGCTCTTCATTCCTATTTTCACAATTCCTTTTGTTACCCGTAGGCAACACATTGTTTCCCTTTTCTGTGTTTTTACAAATATCTACTATATGTGATTTTAAAATTTTATTTTTGCTTACAGCTGCGTTTGAGCAGTCTACTGGTATTTCCAGTTGTTTTTTCTTGAAATCTATTTTACAGTTAAATTTTGTGAGAAAATCGCTTCCTAAAATTCCATCACAAGATAAATTAATATTTTTATTTAGAATATGAAAATTGTGACTCAGTGTGATCATCTGGTCATTATATGGAACATTTATTGTTTTTATCTGTTCACCTAATGTTTGCATTGAATTACCTGAAATGGTTGTAACTGTATGTTTACTTTGTTTGTTAATTCTGTACTTTTGTTCTGTGTTTTTTAAAAGACTAATTTGTGCGCCTGTGTCAACTAAAAGTGAAGTTATATGTTTGTCTGAAGGTTCGAGTTTAATACGAAGCACTGGCTCATCGTATCTTCCGCAAAAAGGTATTATAATTGAATATGTTAATTTTGTGCTTGGTGCATATCGGCTTTTATTTGCATCCGGGGAGAAGGTGAGGTTTGGTATTGCGAATTTTTTTCCAGCCGTACTGAATGCTCCTCGGCATACATGATGGCTTTCTTCAAGTCCCGCTCATTGTGAGCTTTAAGAATTAATCTTAAATTATGATTTCGCAAACCATCCTCGAATACCCGTATTGCCAAGTGATCGTTCTCGCGTTTTAAATATGTACGAATCGAAATTTCGCTAGTGCTAGAAAATGTAGCTGAATTTAGTGAATGCAGTAATTTTCCAATTCGTTCACCGAACTCTTTAACAGTTTCTCTCAAATTTTGTCTAGCTGTCATAAGTTCGTTTTGAGCAGAGGCTCGCGTTTTTACTTCTTTGAACTCATTCTCCAAATCTTGTACCAAATCATTCCATTTGGTAAAAGATTTAAATTGGATGAGCTCAAAAGCTGAGTCTTCTAGCCGTGTTTTTATAACCTCTAGAATGAATTTATTTTCTGCGTCGGTGTTAGCAGAAGAAAAAAGTATATTACCGCATGCAATGAATTTATTTAATTCGGCTGGATTGCCGTTAAAAACCGGTACGATATTATAAATGTCGTTCAACGAAAACTTGAGATCCATCTTTAGGTACTCAGGATCAGAATCCGCGTCGAAACAAAAAGAATTTTCGAAAAATGGTAGAGAAGCAAAGTTCTGTACTACCTAAGTCGCGTGTTGACGAGTAAAAATTTTGAAAATATTTTTTTTTTATCAGAGCAGAAAAATATATAATTTTTTTTTTCGCAAAAACTTTCAATCTCCTTAAATATTATTAAAATAAGTGAATATATATGTATATAATTATTTATTTATTATGTTTTTTTTTTTTTTTTTTGCTTACTATTGTTTTCAATTCTTCCTGGTGTTGTTGATGTGTAGTTGTTGATGTGTTGTTGATGTATTCTTGAGTTATTGGTGTCGTTAATGTGTTCAGTCCCTTTTTCCTGCTTGACGTTGTTTCTTCTTTTTTTCTGTTTGTTGTTGATGACGCCAGGAGGCTCTTAGTAGCCCTATAGCTGGTTATCCTGGTCTTCGTTTATAGATTTTCTCTGATGTTGTTGATGCCAGGAGGCTCTTAGTAGCCCTATAGCTGGTTATCCTGGTCTTCGTTTATAGATGGGCCAGGAGACTTCACGTCTTAGAGCTGGTTAACCTGGGCTTTTTTTTCACTTTTTATTCACTGTTTTTTCACTGCCGCTGTTATAGCCTCGGCACGCTTTTGTTTTTTTTTTTTATATTTTCACTTTTTTAAAAATTTCAAATCCGATGTTGAAGCCTCGGTACGCTTTTTGTTTAAATTTTCTTTATTTTCCTTCTTTTTTTTTATTTCTGGGATGTAGCGTATCCCTCCGCTGCCACCAATGTTATATTTAACGTCCTATGGTCTCCGTGCTTTCACAAGGAGAAGAGAGACCATGGACGGAAAGAAGAAGACGTTTGTTTGTTTTGGTTTATTAAAGTTTTATTTTGTTTAGTTTATTTCAACAATGGCCCGCTATCTATGCGTGGCTGCGACCAGAGTGTGATTTATAATTTTAATTTATTCTAAAAAGGCCCGCTGTCTAGGCGAGGCTGCGACCAGTTTAGATTATGTTAGTTCAAAACTATCTTTCTTTCTTCGATCGTTTCTACGCCGGTCGGTGGTTTATAAAGGAAAGTCCTCAGTTTTCGAGGGCGTTTCCTTATTCCAATAATTCCGATAATTTCCAATAAGTGGAAATTCAAATAGATACCAACCAATCAAAATCAATACATTAGTTACATATATCTAGGAAATGTAAATCATTATGTAGATTTACATATATTTCTACTTCCCCTTAGTGATACGCGATCACGTACACTTTGCATGTTACGCAGTTGCAGGCAATGCACCTTACAAGCAGCGCAGTAACTAGGGTAGGTAAATGAACGGCCTTTGCTGACCATGCAAGCCAATGCCGATGCACCCAAACAGTCACTTGCTTTGTTTTTGTTGTCGTCGACGTTTAAGTCGGAACCACTTGACAATAAAAACAAAGCATTGGTTTTGTGCATTTTGGTAATTTAAGCATATGCGCTTAAATTAGGTCAGTATGTTTTTCTTTTCTTGAACGCCGGCAATTTGAGTCGCTGTACTCAAATTGGGTTGTTGTCGTTCGTAGTATTGTATTTTTGTTTATTATTTGTGTCGAAATGCAGATCGCTGCATTTTTGATATCGATAACAATATTTATTGAGTTGGTTCTTTGGAATTGGTGTGTGGTCGGGTGTACAAAGTGTACATGTAATGTTGTGGGATACAACACAATCAAAGTTGTGACACCATAAAGAGAAGCAAAGCCACGCTTCTTCCAAGTCCCATCCCCCGACACAGTAAATAAAGTGGGATCGCACTCTGGATTCGCTTCGATCATAGCCTCTTTTTCTTCTCCAATAGCTTTTGAAATGACATGTTCGTACATGGCTTTTCCAGCAACGTACAAATTTTCTAGGGAAGTATAGTACAGATTGTTGGAGAAACTTTGTGCGAGGTCCATGAGGCCACAAAACATGGTTATACTTTTTGGCCCAATCCCTAAAAGCCGCATGGCAACAACCAAGCGTCGATTAATTTCATATGATTTTCCGATCATAGGTGACGAAGGAATATATGTTGTGCGTGGGCAGGCGCAGTTCAAAGCGATTTTAAATCCAACTCCATTTGGTGAGGCTTCTGAGAACTCAATTTTTTGCTTGCATGAGGCACAAATTACCAACGCTGACAACGTGGTAAACACAGAACAGAACTCGAGAATGCAATACTTCAAATTGTTTTTGATTGATACTTCGTCGTCTTCGATATTCTTGAATTTCTTGGCCGATGTACTGGTATATTCAGAATCCTCTGTTTCTAAGATGCTGATTTCCTTTAAACCCGCGTTTTTTACCACGAGTCTGACGCTCACTTGGGCGTTTTTTTCTTTCTTTATTACTTTTCCGATCCATTTTACAAAAATCACAATAAATTTATGAAAAAATTTACTTTTCCGTTCACTAAAGCGCACGCGTCTGTTGCTCAACTCGATATAAACTGAACTAAATGATGCTTTCAGTTGAACACCTGGACTCAAAAAATGCTTCAACCCCTTAAATAAGCAGAAATGTGTATTCGTATGTTTGTATGAATATGTGTGCAAGCACGTTTTTACCTAACAATAAACATTTTCAACAGAATTCGGTGGTTACTTTATGCCGCTTCGTTCGAAAATGAGGCGAAAAAAAAATAGCTCATTTTGACGAAGACCTTGCTTCACAAAAAAGACTGTATCTTCTAAAGTATTTCGAATTTCTAAAAATCCTTTTAGGGGCATATTCACAACTACCCAAGCTATAAATAAATGCAAAAAAAAGTCGGAAAAAAATTTGCTCAATGAGAAGACCCCCTTAAACAAAAAGGTATGGCACAATAGGCACCACATGAAGCCGCAGTGTCAGAGCTGTATTAGCTCGCCGTCAACATATCTACACGGTTCAAAATTTTGGGCTAGTTTTTAATCCAAACTTTGGTTTAAAGGAATTTTTAATCCTAAAAGTACTATTTTTTATTCCATATTTTAGTTTAATTTTTTTTAATCCAAAAAAGTTAAAGTTTAAAACTATTTTTGGACTACAAATTTGCATTAAGGTAGTTTTTTTAGGAAAAAGTATTTATGTTATTTAATAGCTGAATTACAATGCAGCAGTGGCAGTGGTAGCAGTTGTGTCAGTGGCAGCGGCAGTGATCAGATGTTTAGTATTTTACTGCCTGCAAATTACAATCTAGCGTCAGTGAATGTGGAATTTTTCTTAGTAGTTGAATTATTTGCATGTTGGCAGTGAATTTAGAAATAGGGCTAACCTCGGCAGTACTGCTTACTGCCACTGCTGCTATGTAAGTTTCACCATAGAACAACAGTATTCCTAAAATAACAGCTGATCAATGCAACTGCCACTGACGCTGCCACTGCCGCATTGTATTCAGGTATAAGATTGAAAACTACTACTGCTACGAAATTTAAGCTAAATATAATTCTTAATGTTGTTTAAGCATCCAAAATTTATTTTTAATTGAATGAAACAAATTGTTTATTAAAATCTGAACCAAAATATTATTATATACATTATTACAGTAAACAGTGTAATCACTTTTGTGGATTAAATAGTAATCCTTTTCGGATTACATTATTTTAAAGTTTTTTGGACTAAAATCTAATCCTTTTTGGATTATAATATTTTAAACTTTTTGTGGATTAACAATTATTTCTTTTTGGATTAAGAAATTTTAAACTTTTTGCGGATTAAAAATAAATTGTTTTTGGATTGAAACATTTAAAACTTTTCATTGGATTACAAAATAATCTTTTTTTGGTCGTGTCCTATATGTAATCCAAAAAAGTTTAAAAATTAGTCCAAGATTTTTAACCGTGAACAAATACAAAATCGCCAAACAAGAATTTGACTTCTTAATCAAAGCAGGCATCTGCCGTCCTTCAGACTCCATGTCAGCGTCTCCACAACATCAAGTACCAAAAAAAGATGTGAACGACTGGAGACCCTGTGGTGACTATAACACTTATAGAAAAACACTCCTTGAACAAGTGAAAAGCTTGTCGGTAATTCCGTTTTGGTTTTACTGCAGTTGAGCTTTTTAGCTTTTCAAAGTGAGTGGGCTGCATAAACCACAGAGACTACTAATGAGTTGGAGTAGCGTCCGACGAAACCATGGTCTAGTCTGCTTGGTTTGTTTTGCAAAGAAAATTGTTATTGTAGCAACCTGTTTGGCTTCAATAAAATAATTGGCACACGGTTAAAAATCTTGGACTAATTTTTAAACTTTTTTGGATTACATATAGGACACGACCAAAAAAAGATTATTTTGTAATCCAATGAAAAGTTTTAAATGTTTCAATCCAAAAAGGATTTATTTTTAATCCGCAAAAAGTTTAAAATTTCTTTATCCAAAAAGAAATAATTGTTAATCCACAGAAAGTTTAAAATATTATAATCCAAAAAGGATTAGATTTTAGTCCAAAAAACTTTAAAATAATGTAATCCGAAAAGGATTACTATTTAATCCACAAAAGTTATTACACTGTTTACTGTAATAATATATATAATAATATTTTGGTTCAGATTTTAATAAACAATTTGTTTCATTTAATTAAAAATAAATTTTGGATGCTTAAACAACATTTAGAATTATATTTAGCTTAAATTTCGTAGCAGTAGTAGTTTTCAATCTTATACCTGAATACAATGCGGCAGTGGCAGCGTCAGTGGCAGTTGCATTGATCAGCTGTTATTTTAGGAATACTGTTGTTCTATGGTGAAACTTACATAGCAGCAGTGGCAGTAAGCAGTACTGCCGAGGTTAGCCCTATTTCTAAATTCACTGCCAACATGCAAATAATTCAACTACTAAGAAAAATTCCACATTCACTGACGCTAGATTGTAATTTGCAGGCAGTAAAATACTAAACATCTGATCACTGCCGCTGCCACTGACACAACTGCTACCACTGCCACTGCTGCATTGTAATTCAGCTATTAAATAACATAAATACTTTTTCCTAAAAAAACTACCTTAATGCAAATTTGTAGTCCAAAAATAGTTTTAAACTTTAACTTTTTTGGATTAAAAAAAATTAAACTAAAATATGGAATAAAAAATAGTACTTTTAGGATTAAAAATTCCTTTAAACCAAAGTTTGGATTAAAAACTAGCCCAAAATTTTGAACCGTGTTGGAGTCAAGGCGTCTTGGTCTTGAAAAAGGTAACTGTCCTTCTATAGTTATATGGTGCACTGCTTTTTTTTTTTTTGTGTGTATCTAAAATGTGTTCAACTGGTTTGTTGTAGTCGGGTTCTGCTGTTACTGATGGGTAATTTTTGAGTATATTTGTATATTTGTTGTCTAGTGTAAATAGTTTGGGTAGTGATGTTTCTGTAAATGCTGTGATTGCGTTTACTGATAGCTGTGTAAGTGGATCAATGAGTTTCTTGTGTTTTAAGTCTATCAAGAGTCCATATTTCGTAAGGAAATCTGCTCCTATGATGGGTCTTGTAATGTCTGCTAGTATAAATGTAAAAAGGAAATCGCGTCTCAGTTTCAAATATACGTTAAGTAATTTTTTGCCGAAATTGAAGATTATACTACCGTTAGCTGCTGTTAGTATTAAGTCTGAATTTTCTTGTGGGCTTTGAATTTATTTATTGGAAGTACTGAAACTTCTGCTCCACTGTCTATCAAAAAGTTTATGTGATTGTCGTTATCGTAAATAAAAAGGCGGCGTGAGCTTGCGAAGCCAAATTTTATAAGCTAAGTCGCTACCGACTAAAGTACCGGCAACATTATAAGTTACCTATAAAATTGAGATGGTTTTTGTTCACCCATCTCAGTGCCAGACAAAATTTTGTCGAACCTCTTGGCTTCACTTAAAGAGTGTCGGTCAATCAAAGTTCTTTTTAAACCTTCATACAAATTTGAGGACGAAGGTTTTTGTATAAAGTCTAGCACTGTTATAATTACCTCTTGAGGTAGAGCGGTTACGAGGTACTCTTACTTAGACTTGTAAGTTGTGATTCCTTTTGCCTGAAATTGTTTTTTTGCATGGGCGAACCATGCGTCGGGACAAGTGGTCCAGAATTGTGGCAATTTTACTCACGTCGTTTGTATTTCTGGATGCATTGGTGCATTATCGCAACCAAAGGAGGGTTTTGGGGTTTATCGATTCTGGTTGATCATAATCATTTTAATTAGTCATATTTTTTCCTTCTGACTGCACATTCAGCCGAATCAATTTTGTAAAAAAAAAAAAAAAATTGGCCATTTCAGCCCTTAAAAGAACTTTGACCGAGCTTCTTATGATCAGTTGTGTTGTGTGTGTTATTAAATGTTTGCCCACAATTAACTGAGAACTGGACCGACATGTTTTATGCCGACTCCTTTTCAACTTCTATCATGGAACCCACTAAGGCGACTTGAAATATTTGGAAAAAAATTAATTTAAAAGTAAGACAAAATAAGAAAGCCTGAATTTGAGGAAAATCGGTTTATTCCCTTTATCATAGGTCTTTATTATTTAAATGATAGGTCTGTACCACACTTTTCCAAAAAGGCCTTATTCATTAAAATCGGATAATATTTGCGCAATTTTTAGGGACTTTCATGAAACTAATTTTGAAATTCCAATGGAAGATTATGAATGAGAATATAAATGTCGATTTTAGACGTAATTTCATCAGCTATTTTGGTGGCGAGGAACTCAAACGATTTTTTTCAAATTCTGACTCTTTGGTTTTCATCCCAAGCTGTCAGATATTCAGCGTTTTTTTTTACTATCGGAATTGAGCATAATAAGTAATCACCATAGGACGCATTTTAAGGTAAGTGCTGTTTATACGACGAAGTGCAGTATGGATGAAATATTTTAACTGTGGGGAGAAAAAATTTCATTTTTTCTGACAATATTGGGTTCCGAGTCAAAATGAAAATATTTTAGCTCAAGCCCTACAACCTTCGAACAACTGCCAAACAAGAAAAAATCCGCAAAACGCCGTACAACTGGCGCTTCAAAAACATATTGGCCGTACAGATACTAAACAACGCTACAACGCTGAATACAACGTTTATTTTATAACGACCACTACCACCTCTAAAACATGTGTTCCTAAAAATGTGTTCCTATAATGTGTTTCCATAGTGCAGTGGAGTGCCTACGCATGTGAGACAATAGGTTTCTTACGTCCCTATTGTCTTACATACGTTTTAAAAGCTTCGTTGTGTGCCTCGTGAAAAGATAAAAATAAAAAGCAATCTGTTAAAAAAATGTTATAACATGTCCAAAAAGAAAAATATAAAAAAATTTTATAAAATTTTAAAATGATTGATGTGCCGATCTCGCAGCTGTAGTAGTAGTAGTAGTTGTTGCTGTTGATTTCGTTTTTGTTGATTTCGTTTTTGTTGATTTCGTTGTTGTGGTTGTTGTTGTTGTTGTTGTTGTGGTTGTTATTGTTGTTGTTGTTGTTGGTGTTGTTGGTGTTGTTGTTGTTGTTGTTGTTGTTGTTGTTGTTGTTGTTGTTGTTGTTGTTGTTGTTGTTGTTGTTGTTGTTGTTGTTGTTGGTGGTGGTGGTGGTGGTGGTGGTGGTGGTGTTGTTGTAATTATTGCTGCTGTTGTTATTGCTGCTGCTGTTGCTCTTTAGGTAAAAGTAGATTTCCTGCTAAAAATAAAAAAAAAAATTTTTTAAGAAATATGAGAAAATGCATTCCATTTATTTATCATATCGTAAAAATGTCCATATTTGGTACTTTGGATGATTAAAACTGTTTACTAGTGCGATGAGACTTACGAGAAAAAAGCATGCATTTTGTACGGAAGCCCTATGAAATATCAACTTTTCCGATAAAATATTTAAACATGAGGATAAATTTAAATAAAAAAAATTATTCTCATATCTGATGAGTTATTCATACACAAAGTTGAGGTTTTGAAATTAGAAGAAAAATTTTATGATTTTTCCTGCTAAAAATTAAAAAAAATTTTTTTTAAAGAAATATAGGAAAATGCATTCCATCTTTTTGCATATCGTAAAAATGTCCATATTTGCTAGTTTGGATGATTAAATCTATTGTTTAATGGTGCGATGAGACTTACAAGAAAAATCACCCCTTTTGTATGGAAACCCTATGAAATGTAAACTTTTTCGATAAAATATTTAAACATGAGAATAGGCCATTAAAAAAATAAAATTTTTGATACCCATATTGGGTACTTTAAATGAAATGAAATGTTTTCTTTAAGGAAAATAAATGCATTTCAATACAACAAAAATTTTATTATAAACAGTAACAAATTTAAAAAAACAAAAAAAATGTAAGTTTACAAATTGCCTTAAATCCAACATAAATTAATATGAAATAATTGTGTCAGCATACTTCTTTGATATCGACTAAACATTACTAAAAATTACAACAATAAAATTACAACAAAATTTTCTTATAAAAAATTTATGCCATCGTGTGTGGTTTTGTAAGAGCTTTCGTGTGGTACTAAATTTTTAAATGTTTCCATGGAAAATAGCAAAATGATAGCAAAAAAACGAAATTTTCGCTGATTTTTGAACGCGAGTTTGGAACCCTAAACCATCGATTGAGCACTTATAAAAAAAAACGTCAACCTTAGATTTTTGTCTTCTACCACATATCCAAAAATCATTCAAATCGGAGACTGTCACCTGGGGACCTTTCCTTGTAAGTTGGAAATCAAAAGACAAAAAAACAAATTGGCCATTTCAGCCCTTTAAAGGACTTTGACCTAGCTTCTTATGATCAATTGTGTTGTGTGTGTTTTTTAATGTTTGCACATAATTGACCGAGAACTGGACCTACATGTTTTATGCCGACTCCGAACGGCTAAAGTTCATGTTCTCAAGAAGCTTTACATGGCATTATTTACTCTATGAAGTTTGCCATTGTGTGCAGAGAGGTGGTGACCAATCAGAAAAATTTTTTTATTGAAAAAACTTTTCGTCGCGACTGGGGATCGAACTCGGGCTCCGAGCATGCTAAGCCACACACTTAACCTGCATGCCACGGTCAACACATAAGTTGAAAATCAGCTGTTCGAAAAAATAGGAACAAATCATATTGGTCCCACCAGCACGCCAGCACGAAGTCCAAGAAAAGTACCATTGTTGAAAAAATACATCTGAAGAACAGACTGTTTTTGTTTGCCAAAAAAATTATCGATGAACCTGACACTGTTTGGCGTAATATATTATGAACTGATGAAACAAAAGTAGTCCAATTCAACCACAGCAAAGATAAACACTACGTTGGACGCCCTCGTAATCAACAATTTAACGTACAATTTTAAGTACACTAATAAAACTATAATTCATGGCGGTCTCAGGCTCATGCAATGTGGGTGCTTTGAGTGGAACGGCGTTGGACGTCTTGTTCAAATCGTTGGGAAGATGGATGCCACCTATTACTTTCATAATATTTAGAAGCTGTAATATTGATTTACACTCAAGAGAAAATGCCTTGCGATGGGTCTCTTTCAGCAAGACAACGACCCAAAGCATACCTCAAAGAAAGCAAAGCGTTTGTTCCAGGAAAATAATTTCCATGTTATGGATTGGCTGGCACAATCGCCGGACCTAAATCTAATTAAACATCTTTGGATTGATGTAAAGAAGGGTGTTGGAGATGCAAGGCCTAAAAATATGGAGGAACTTTGGCATGCAGCGAAGAATACATTAGAAAATTTTCCACCCTCCAGATGCCAAACATTGATAGCTTCTATGAGGTCCAGATGTGTCGAATAAATCATTAATCGTGGAGGGGCTACTTCATATTCATAACTTACAAACAAATAATACTAATCTGTAAATTTAATAAACATTAAAATTCAAATTATTACCAATTTTTCAATCTGTTCTTATTTTTTCGAACAGCTGATTTTGCACATTGTTCAACATTATTGCCAGCACAAGAAATAATATAAGAGTTTTTCCATAACTGTAAGTATTTTTAAAAAGCTCAAAATATGTTAAATACAAATAATAGAAAGCCATACTTTTAAAACTTACTTATAACATTGGTTAGAACGTTCTCTATTTTCACTTCGCCTGTTTTTATTATTTCGAACACGCCTGTATATAAAATTTAAAATTATAAATTAAAATTTAAATTTAAGTGAGCATATTGTTATGTTTGGAGATGATATTTCTCTATTTTATCCTTAAACTGAGGAAAATATGTACTAGAATTAAATGAAATTGTGTTAATATCAAACGAATTTGTTTTTGAAAAAGAGCTTGAAAGAACTTAATTTAAGTTTAACACAAATGTTTTTAAAGTCTAAATTTAAAACAAAAGATATTGAAAATTGATACAGTCAATGCCATCTCAAACGTAAAGTTAATATCAAAAACTTTGTAGCATTTATTTTTATTAAAAAACGATAAAGTATATTAGTTTAAGATACGGACTACTTATGTAGACATAGAAAATGTTGCCAAAAGAATGCTTATGTCTGATTGAAAAAAAATCCATATATGAATACATATATGAATTTTGGCAGTAAATACATTAGATAATAAGCAAATTTTAAAAGAATGTTTTCGTTAATAAGAACTTTTTAAAAAACATTTTAGCGGTTTTTATAGACAAATCTAGCTTATTTTTATTGAGAAGTGTTGGGTCATAACACTGGTCATATGACTTATCTTCCAATTGTTAATGCATATAAAAAGAGTCTAGAGTTGAAAGCGTTGCAGTCTGCTCAGAATCGTGCTTTAAAAATAGTTTATAATCTTTTATTTAGGCATTCTACAATAAGTCTATACAAATGGTACGTTAAAACAATTTTTTATGGGCTTTTCAAAAAAACATTTTTAATTTTTGTTTTCATAACATTGCATGGTTTAGGCAATATTTCAACGACCAAATGATGAAGGTATAATGCAACAAATTTTTGAATCCATTGGCTTATATCTATTTCTTTACATGCATTTATAAATTATAATTATTTAAACTTTTCTTATATTTTCAGGATTCAGTATTGTCTCATTCAACTGCTGTGGTGAATGGAGTTTTAAGTTTAATGCAAACATGTCCAAAAGAAGCAGCCCACCTGAGAAAAGAGCTGCTGATTGCTGCTCGTCATATTTTTGCAACCGATTTACGGCAGAGTAAGTACCAAAAGCTTTAGTGGTATATTGACCGAGAATCGTATATTAAATCTGTTTTTCATAAACTGAGTTACCAGTTCTGTGTTAAAGTTAATAAAATTTTGAAGTGAAACTTCTCTTTAGAAGTTGAATACGCGCCTATGCTTAAGACGAATTAAATGGGAAGTAAAACCGATGTAACACTAATGAAACAAAGTGAATTCATAAGATATTAGGAGGTGTTCCGAAGACTTAGTTCCTTGGAAACGTTTCGTTTATTGATTTTCGTTCTTTAAACTCAAATTCAGAATAGATCAAAATGCACGAGAGAGAAAAAACTAATCAAACAATGCACTTTCGTCCAAGATCTGGATTTTTCTGGCATTAATAGCCCTATTATGATTAATAACCAAACTGAGTTGAGTTGTCTCCCGAATATCAATTAAAATTGGTTATTTTCTAGTGTCCGACCGATTATTCGGCTTCGGCTTCGGTAATCGGCATAATCGGCCAATATTTTGACCTCCGGCTTCGGCTTCTGTTTCGGCCGAAATCTTGCGGCCGGTCTTGCTTTGCTAAACAATTTTTTTTTGTAAGTTTTAAGAATTTTTTTTAATTATTCAGGAACTTCATTAAATATTCCACATTTGAAACATTTTCATTGGTTGTTTTGTGTTTCTCTCCTTTTCTGTTCTTTCATGAGTTGGTGTTCACTCTTTGAAAATCTTATTCAAATGGTAAATGCAGCGAGTCCGACTGTAAAGTTTTTGATTTTGTTATGGACTGAAATATAAAAGCCGAGTTAACCCTAGAAATTTTCTGCCAGATTTCAGTTAGTTTTACATTTCTGAAGCTTTTCTCCACTGGATCGAAAATATATTCAATTTTTTTTCAACTTTATCCTGACGTCTGTATATCAATAACAGAAAAATCCGAATTTTGCAGAAAAACTCTTGCGTTTTACTCGCATTTAAGGATTTCAGTAAGTTTTTTTGTACTGAAATGAATATCATTTCCATGGTAACTCACGCGACATGCGTTCGTCATTAAGCTTCGTTTTCTCAGAAGTTTATGTTATCAATGAAAAAAATTTTAATGTACATGTATCATAGTACATTAGAAAAAATAGAAATGGTATGATTTACCAAAATTGTCGTTCCTGTAACTAACTAAGAAAAGCAGTGGTAAATATGGGAGTAACTCACGCGAAAAAAAACAGAAGTGTGTTTTACAAGCAAGTTTAGATTGTAAAATTCAGCGAATTTTCTCAACGGAAAAACAGTGAAGTTTGCCAATTTAAAAATATGTAGAGTTTCCAAAAAATCTTTGCCGTAACTCACGCGGCATAACCCACGCGACAAAATATCCGTTAAGAAAATGTGTTATTAAGAAGACCAACTAAGGCTTTTAAAAATAGTCTTATATTATTAAACCAGCTGGTACCCGGCGCGTTGCTGCCGTCCTAGTCCAATGCCTGTTCCAGTTTGCCAATATAAGGCCATCAACAAGTAAAAATTCCACTCCAATATAAAAAATTATCTTTTATGGGTGGAGCCACACTCCTTGTCTTATACCCGTTCTCGTTTTTTCATATTTCCCAGTAGTAGGATATCACCAAATAGTAACTCCAAATCGAGTTTCTTTGATTTGTGATACCTTGTACAATACCCGTTATAGCTTTTCAGTAGCAGGCCACCACCAGATAATAACTTCATTCTGAGAAAAATGTTCTGTTCCTTTACTTCCATAGCTATTCTGCATTGAAAATTTGAATTGTATGGGCGGATCCTTGCCCCGTTTTCCAATACCCGTGTCAGTTTTATAAATAAAAAACCTGGCCAATAAGTTACTTCATATCGACTTTCATTGTTATAAATGTAGTTTCAAATCTATTCAAAAAATCAAAAAATTTAATTGTATGGGCGGTGCCACGCCTCCCTTTTCATAGATCGCTCAATTTTGCTAGTCGAAGGGCACTACTTTGTTTCATTGATGTGGGACACATGGGTCGAAAGTTAAATTAACTTTTGTGTTTTTGAAAAAGTACCACGCCCCTCGGGGATAGGAGAGTGAAAAATACTTTACGACCTATTCTCATACCTACCAAATGCACAAACAAAATTTCGTTCAAATCGATCTAGCGGTTTAAGAGGAGTTCAAACACTAACACCGTGACACGAGATTTTTATATATTAGAAGATATAAAAAAATATAAATTCGATTACAACAAATAAATTCTGATTTCAAAGAGTTAAAAAGAAATGAAAAAAAAACATAAAATTAAAGGTGAAACGTCTATACTTTAATTGTGTACATCTTCGATGAATACGTTTTATTTATTTATTTATTTATTTATTTATTTATTTATTTAT
Organism: Tetanocera ferruginea; assembly: GCA_958299015.1. Taxonomy (NCBI): domain Eukaryota; kingdom Metazoa; phylum Arthropoda; class Insecta; order Diptera; family Sciomyzidae; genus Tetanocera; species Tetanocera ferruginea. The sequence continues at coordinate 90,521,448 of OY282640.1, read as the reverse complement.
TTTGGAAAAAAAATGTCGACATGTAAGACAGAGTCCTTTTAAATGCACAAGTATGACATGATAACAACAGGTCTTTAATACAAGTTTATCGACAAATGAAAAGAATTGATAACTTTTTATACCCACAATATTGCGAGTATTCGACCATTATACAATAGTATTTTACTAGATTAAAAAATTGGACTTAGAAATACATTAAATTTTTCAGCTGTGGTTGACATTTTCGTGGAAATGCCCATATAACAAAAGCAAAGAATAAATTTTATAATTTATTTTACTTGAAAACATTTCTCATTTCTTATTCGGCATCGGCTTCGGCCTTCGGCCGATTATTTCCGTTTTGCCGAAGAATCGGCTTCGGCTTCGGCAAAAAATCACATTCGGTCGGACACTATTATTTTCCATCAATGAATCCAACAGCCCAATCTGTGTTTTGTTTATCATTTTTATAAATATTGTTTTATGTATTAATAAAATTCTTTTAAATGCATTTTTGATTATTTTCAAGCTTTTTTCCATTTAAACTTTTCAAGACAACCTCAAAAATGTAGTTGTATAATTTTGACACTACATACAACTAAAATTTGTTGCTTTTGTGTTCCATAATATCAAAAATTCTTACAACTCAACTGGAATGACAACTGAGTTGTGAAAAACAGAGTTGAGTTGTAAGTCAGAATACCGATATGTGCCATACAACTCAACTTTTGATTCAGTTGAAAATCATAATAGGGGCATAAATCAAAAAAGGCACATAGAGTGCCCAAACTTCGCATATTTACTTTTGGTACTGTATTAATCAAATATATGTGAGGTAGGCGTAATCGATTCGCTAACACGCCCACTATTGTAAAAACTCTGTAAAATAGGTTGTATTAGAGCTTCAAAACAATATTTGGTGTGTGTGAATGTGATATGAAAACAAAGTTGTGCACAAATTATGGCCATCATCCACACATGGACACGCCCACACCCACCTCCCATACAAACCATATTAGTGAAACCCTATATTTATATTGATTTCTATATAAGTTATCAATATGTATAGAATCGATATTAAGTTGTGAAGCAAAAATGGGTTAAAAATGCCCGCTCGCATATTTTTTTAATTTTTAATATTTCTCCTTCACTTTGTTTTCCAGAACATTCTCCACAAAAAGTGAAATCAGAATCGTTTGATAACCAATGGCTATGTTAAATGTTGAAAGTTGTCAGCGTTCTCAGTTTTTTTTTTAATTTTATTAATATTTTCTTCCAATATACGTGGTATATTCAGTTTTTGAAGAAACCAATTAAATAGGCTAGCAACGTTTTCTGAAATCTCCAACCAAATTTGAAAAATTTTCGATTTTTTTAGTGGTTCTGAAATAGGTGCTTTATTAAGTGACGGCATTATTGTGGAAGGAAATTCAAATTGCATTATAAAGTGCATATTTCAACGTTTTACCACATATATAATAAAATTTGACAATACAAGCAAAATCAATTTTTTTCGTCTACCAAACATAAGCACTATTCATAAACTAAATCAAAACTACATGCACATTTAAATAGTCTATTCTTAGGAATGGCAACATATAAAAAAACAAGTTTATTTTACTTTATTGCAAATTTACCTTGATGTTGATTTTCCATACTGAAATTTTGTTTTTTATTTGTAAATAATCAAAATATTCTAAGTTGCGTTGCACTGTTACTTTATGGCAGAGAAAGGCACAAATTAAATTTCCTATCATATGGGATTGGAAACAAAATGCTGCTTGCGCGACGTCGACACATGAACACTATAAGCTACTTCGTGTGGCGTACGTTCGTGTGCATTCGGCT